>VXAK01007927.1:0-30140 GCA_013399435.1 Arenaria interpres
CTACCACTTGGGTATTGCTTTGTATTTTGGTGATGAAACTATGTGTTTGCCAGTCATGCTTGGTTTTGGTTGGTAACGAGTGCAGCTTTCACAGAATGCCTGTTCACGCAGTTTCGGCTATGAGGGGCTCAGGCCTCTCTCTCAAGCAGAGCTGTTGGAGGGCAAACTGGGGAACGCCACCGTCCTGATGGTTCCTAATGATGCCCTTTCCAGCTGCATCCATGAAGGGGAAGCGGTTAGGAGAAGAAGGTGGAAGGGAAATAATTCACCCTTGAGAAGAGGTTGTTTTGGAGTTGTGCTGTCAGGGCAGCCTGTTCTGTCAAGAAGGCATGGAGATTAGGGCTCCTGGTAACATTTGTTTTATGAACAACAATGATGTATGTAAATACCTAAAGGGGGGAGGGTATGAAGAGGATGGAGGCAGGGTCTTCTCAGAGGTGGGGCAATGGGCACAACCTGGAATGCAGGATATTCCCTCTGAACATCAGGAAATGCTTTTTAACTTGTGAGAATGACCAAACACTGACACAAGTTGCCTAGGGAGGTTGTGGAGTCTCTATCCTTGGAGATATTCAAAAGCTGTCTGGATATGGTCCTGGACAACTATCTCTGGGTGGCCCTTCTTGAGTGGAGGGGTTGGACCAGATGACCTCCACAGGTCCCTTCCGACCTCAGCCATTCTGTGATTCAGTGAATATAAGGATTTCGTCAATATAAATGGAAAAATTTGTCACTCTCTCCCTATCTTACCTGTTTTCATACTGTTTTCACCCTTGTTGGCTTGGACTGGACCACCAGTTGATGTCAGTCAGCATAGTTCCGCTTAACTGCAATTAACATTCAGAGTTAAGCCGCGTAATTATTGCCAACAGTCTGGTCCTTCTCTGTCAGAGAGCAGAAGGGTTCAACATTGAACTTGCTCGCTCTGAAATATGAAAGCTGCAACTACCCAAGGAAAACACTTAGTGAAGGTACCAAAGAAATCCATCCTCTCCCTTTTTCAGAAGACTCGATTCTGGTTCTTTATTTCTGCAAACTGTTGACCATCTTCATCCTGTTGGTTAACTAATTTCTAGCACAGATTGTTTGTGCTTAACGGCTACTGCAAAGTCCCATGCAGCAAGTTTTTACATCGCTATTTGCCAGAAGCACCAATGTATTCTACAAAAAAGATACCACACTGTGAGCATGTGCTATTTCCCTTTTTTTTCCCCCTGCAATTCTGCTATCACTATTAGCAAGAAAATAGTTGAATTTAATTAACTTTTGATCTGACACTGCACAGTTGATTCTATGTGCAGTGTTACCCTTGGTGTCAAGATTGCAAAGAGGAGTCGGTTGTCACACCTGATACCTCCATGAGTTTGCATTTACCCCATGTGTAAATGGAGGCCAGATAATGCTCCACAAAGGTAATTGCATTTGCATAATACTGGAGGATTCACTCTGCGGGGCTGACTTCCAGGGAACAAGGTGGGGAGGCTGAGTTGGGTTGAGTTGAGCCGAGCCACCTGCGTGGGCTCCCTGATTTTGTCTTGGAGCCCAAGGAGTTCCTACAGGGGGTATAAGAGCGAGAACTTTCAGTTTTTCCGTAGGTTGTTGCGGATGTCAGCTGAAGATGGAGTAAATGTGAGCAGGAGACTCCCACGATGATGCTCTGTGTTGCAGTAAGAGCAGCAGCTCTGAGCAGCTGTGCACAGGAGGGACAGCTTCAGCTGTTTGGGCAGCCATTGCTGCTCCAAGAACCACTGTGATCTCCTCCAAAGCGTGAGCCTGGGTGGGCTTGGTCAATGAAAGGGCCAGAGTGCTGCAGAGAAAACAAAAATTCGACACACTTGGGGACCACTCCTGAAGCCTCTTCTCAACCAAGTAAACTGTAAGGTAACTTCGCTGCCATAGGTTTGTGTGTGAGTACTGCAAGATCAGTAAAAACTAGATTATTAGATATTAGATGATATTAAGTATTTGCATGTGTCTATTCGTAGGAAGATGGAGGGATGCAGACCTCAATCCAGAATGTGACCCTGGGAGCACGTGCTGTGCTGCCGGTGGTGCACATGGCAAGGACCGGTGGCCCATTTGTCCCTGGTTCCTCCTTGCAGTGATTTCATGCCTGCTCTGAGCCCGGGTTGCTCTGTGTTGCTCTAGTTTTAGAAGGTTAGATGTGATGCAATGAAAGGTGTTACGTGCGCAAAGTGGCATAACAAGTAGTCATGGCCCATAAGGGCACTGGTTTCCAAATCTCTACAAGCAAGGCTGCTGCTATCTCTGTGACTGAAATAAGGAGCAGATCTTGGCATTTATGTGGTCACCAGGGTGTGCACTGCAGTCTGCACACCTTTATCAATTCTCCACCAGCAAGTGTTGGCTGACTAATGTGTGTTTTCGCTACAGATAACTATTCTGTGTCTGCCTTGCGGTATGTCTTGTGACTTCTAATTTCAGTTTTCCCTGGAAGTAGTCGGGCAAGTATTGTTACCCAGTATTTGCCAGATGATCGCCGCTGTGTGTGTGTTTCTTTCAGTCATATTGATCTGACCCGTTGCCAGTTAAAGAAAGAAATGCATTTCTAAATGCATTTGTCTTTCCTCCAAGGAATCTGCTGCTTTTAAGCAGAAAATAGTTACATTTCTTAGCTGTTTTCCTGTGTGGTTAAGACAGGGCAATACATGAGGCCAGGACCTCACTCTGTGTTTGGGCTTGACCCTGTAAACGCTTCCTGCAGCACATCTCGTTCCGTGTAGCACCAGGTCAGGACTACTTCAGCAGTAGGTCATGGCTTTTTGTTGGTAGACCAGGGTGGAGGGCAGCTGTTAAGGATGCCCCAGCAGACTCAGGCTGAGGACGCCCCAGCAGGCTGAGGTTCAGGGTGTTTTACTTGGCCGTGAGCTGAGCCGTATATGGGCACTTCCTGTTCCATGGGCAGAGGACTTCGATCGTCTGGGTCATCAAGTCACCAAGAGTAATGATTGCTGAAATGACTTCATTAAATCATCCAGAAGTCTGGCTTCTACTCCTTTTTTTCTTGAGTCCAGAAGTTGGTAACCCCGGATTTGGCTCACAGCTGTTCCTGCTTGGTGTCCCCTGTGGTAGAGCTGCTGCCGTGTCAAGCACCGAGACCTGCTGTCCCTCCCTCTGTGCCACATCCACTCCTGGCATGGTGCTGGCTTTGGCTGCAGAAGGCCTGCTTGCTTTGCCCACCCTGACGTGAGGGAAGACAAATTTTGTATTATTTTACTTTATTTTATTTTATTTTTTATTCTATTTTAATTTTTCATGTAAAAGCTATTAGCCAGTTTGCCAATTGAAAGAGGAGGAGGTCTTCTACACCAGTACTTAACTCATATAAAGATGCTGATCAGCTGAAACATTAAAGGTAAAGTTGAGTGCTACATCATTTAATGAATGACTAGTGTATACTTCAGCACATCTGCAGTTGCAGGTGGGGGTGAAGTAGTTCCCATCATTACGTCCAGTTGTTAGGGTATAATTAGACACCGGAGATATCTTTTTCATGTATAATTTATGAGGTAAATGGTCCTGTAATACTCTGCTGAGGAGGGAAGTGAAAAGCAACTGAGTGAGACCAGTATTTCTGGATGTTAGTAGTGGTGGGTGCTCTGAGTCAGAATTGGAAACTGTAAAGGACCTATGACCTTTTACAAGTACTCAGCAAAACACTAGGTTACTGCTGGTCTGTTAAAAGCAGTTTGCTGTTTAATAGTGGTTTAGGATTGTTTTCAGACACAGGTGAGTGAGGAGCTGCCTGGGGCAACTTGTGGTTGTCCAGCCAGAACTGAAGCAGCCTGCGGTGAAGATGAATACAGGGAGGCTCATACAGCAGAGGAGCTCAGCAGATGACAGGGGGCTTGCCCAGCGCCTGAAAGAGGAGGTCAGGATGGATGTGGAGTATCATGAAAAAGCAGATGTCAAGGGGACAAAGCAAAGCGTTGAAACGAAAGGAGTGAGGCATGAGAGAGCGATGGCCACGTTGGAGATCCAGCTAAGACACTGAAGTGCAATAACATGAGCCAAGCATCAATGAAAGGCAGCCAGGAGAAGCAGGCAGCAAAAAGAACAGCCAGTAGCTGGGTTTATTTCTAGCCTCTTGGCATGCGTGAGACATCCCCTTCAGGTGTGCGTGATAGCCAGAGGACATGACAGCTTTAGCTGTAGCTCTTTTGTCGCCAAGTGTTGTGATTTATGTGCTCGGGTCTCTGGGCTGGTGCCTCCCCTGCCATTAAGAGGGCGATGCGTTGCAGGATTTTTAGGGTAGATCATTTTTCAGTCAGTGCAACCCACCAGTTCCCAAGATTTCACGACAGTTGGATGAAGTGGTGAATATACCGTTCTTCTGCTAGTGGCTTCTCTGCCCGCCAGGAGTCCTTGAGAAGAAAGTTTCATCTTGGTTCTACTTAGTGCTGTGCTAGCAAGCATTTGTGAGCAGACAGTAGCTCACAGAGCGATGGGGCAGAAACTGATGCAGCCTGCTCTGTGGCCCAGGAGCAGTCTGTATTTCATTATTGGTCTCCCTGGGCAGGCTGTTAACATTTGCCACCAGTTTTTGCCACTGAAGCAGTGAAGTTTTGCCACCTCTTTGTTCCCTAATACACATAAAAAGGAGACGTGTAGCTTCGCATCCAGTTTTTGGGGTGAGAAGCAAGAGGCACAAGCATCAAACGATACACAAAACCAACTCCCTTCTGCCACACGCCAGGGAGCCAGGTCTTTTCCGTAAGATGTCCTCCATCTGCACACAGAAGCATGGGAAGCCTAAAAGTCTGCTTCCTAATTTAGCTGGGCTGTCTAGTGAGACATACCAGACCATCAGCAGCCTAAATAGCTTTTCATGGCTGTGACTGTCTCTGGGGATTGCCTCATGTCTGGGTTTTTCACCAGAGCGTGAGGAAGTGAAGTAGCCAACACCAGGTGAAAAGTGGTGGGAGGCAGATGATTAATTTCTGGGCTCCTTTGTAGCTCACAGCCTGAACTCCCCCCGATGGGCTGGCTTGGTGCAGCGGAGTTTATGGTCATTTCAGAGCATTCATTTGGAAGTGCTGATACTATCCCGTTATATTTTAGGTGTCTTTTTTTGTTTTTTTACCAAAAATTAAAGGCTCTTGGTTACGGTGGTGAATAAAAAGACAGAGATGGAGCCTCAGGGAGTGTGCAGCCGTGGCCACCTAGATGCACAGGGACAGAGGCTGCAGGCAGCTTTGCATCTTCCACCGAGCTGGATCGATGGCAGGTCTACCCACCTGCATGTTCACTGCCTACGAAGAGAAGAGCAGGTTGTTAACAATTAATACAATAGCATACAGAAATAGAGAATTGTGATTGTGGTTATTTCATTGCCGTGGTAAAATAAAGCAAGGACATTTTATTCTTTTCTTTTTTTTTTTGAGAAAAATTGTGGCAAACGTTACCAAAATAGAATTTAGGTTTCTGGCAGCTTTGCAAGTCGTGCAGCCTGTGCTTAGATACAATGTTGATAATGGCTTAACAGTATTTTTTGTTAAGATGTATATTCATTAAATAATCAACAAAGCAATCTATCTTTGTTGTACAGCATGCAAAGGGTTAAAGCAATAAACCTTAGCCTCAGGCAGGTTTTAAGGTTGTGTTTGATGAGGATTCCTCAAGTCTTTAAATGTCTGCTTGGAGTGGCCTCCACTTTAGGACCATTTTTGAGGCCTAGAGAAGTCCTACGTATTGAAAAAGGAAGCTGTGGCCTTACGTGGGGTTACAAAACTTCCAGCTGTTCTTCTGAATGAATCTGTTTATTTGCAGTGCCAAAAGACAACTTTATTTCCTCTGTACTTTCAGAAGAAGCCCTTGTGCTCTTTAAAAATTCAGTAGGAGTTTGCGGTTAACTTACAGAATTAGCAGGGATGGAAACCTGAGCGGTTCAGTGCATCTGTTCTCACTGGGGTGACTTACGGTTTTGACTCATGAGGTTTTGTTCCCTAACACAAGGAATGTTTTGTTCCAGCAACGCACTCGAGTGCAGCAACAGGGGGCACACAGACGGCCGGTGCCACGGTTCAGCAGATGGGGCAGTAACTTCATAAAGTAGCTACCTCAGTGACCTCTAGTCTTTAGGGCATGTGGCCCTTCTGGGAGTGCTTGCAGATTTATGTATCAAAAATAGTAGTGCATAGGATCCTTTTAATGCTTTTGAACTACAGTATACAATTCTCTGTTTCCAAATGATTTAATTACAGGTTAATGAAGTAAGGGATACAGTGTTACATGCAGATATACATGTCTGTTATGGATGCTGAGTATAGATCTTTTCCATTTTCAGTGGTATTCACATATCAGGAGTCAAATCCCCATTATCTATGCCTTGAGAGTAGGGCAGAATCTTGTCATAATATTACATTATAATCCTTCCAAAGATAATGAGGTGACCCTTGTTGCATTTCAAAACAGTGACCAAGATGAGGATTTGATCCTGCAGCTACACTCTTCCAGAAGTACTGAAGTACTTGCAACTATTTGATATTGAGCTATTTTGGCCCTCAATTGAGAAATAAATAGGTCAGGCAAGACCTTTGAAAAAATTTAATAGATACATCTCACACTTGCTGAGAAGCATGAAGCTCTCCTGCTAAAATGAAATTGGGTTCATGAAGGGTCATGGTTATCTTCTAAAGTAAGTTTTTGCATGTCTGCAGAGCAAATACTGTATTAAAGATAAGGGTAGAGTCTCTCTTTTATTAATAATGCTCCAAGTTTTCCTTTTTCTTCCAAATTACCCCATAGCTTCCTACAAGCTAAGCAGCAAGCCTGCTAGATATGACTTCTGCTTTATTGCTATATAGTGACTTACCAAAGTAGTAAGGCATCAAGCAGTGAGTCAAGAAGAACCACGAGCTGCCAAAATAAAAGGAAGATGTTTTTTAAATTATTATTTTATTGGTGACTTTTAAGTCCTGCCATAAAGTTTTCAGAAACTATTGTCACGTGGATAACAATCCCAAGTTGGCTTTATTCTAAAACTAATTTTGCCTTTATAAATAAATGTATGCCTTTGCACTTACAAATTTGGAAAAGGGTCTAAAAAGGACTTTGTATATCTTTAAGTATATGTAGATGTCCATGTAGATAGATGTAGACATGTCTATACATGTATATGTATCTATCTACATTTACATACAGCTATATAAAGCATTTTTAACTATACTTTGCTCCATCCTAAACTTCCACCAGAGGTGCCTTCCCATTGAACGTGGTGTCACGCAAACAGGTGATTTCGTATGTAGCGCAGTGGACATGGTGGAAACCCCTGGTGGAGAGAAGAGTTTAAATGCACCCTTGGGGATGGCACCTAAAGCAAAACAGAAGCTTCCCCCGGCCTCCTCAAACTGATCTACTTCAGGAGATGTCCATCCTTCCTCTTGAAGCTCCTTAACCTCCTCAGCCCCATACTGTCCCGTATTACAGTGCCCTCTGAAGTGAGGTCTGCGTGCTGCTGTGGTCACAAGAGTTGGCAGGTCAGTCACTGTTTCAGACCCCTTCTCTAACCCGGCTATGCTGGGTACCAGTACCGGTGAGGCAGTAAGAGGTAGGACTCTCAGGGCCATGGGATCTGCCGGATGCTGCAGCCCCTGTTGCTGTGGGCTTGCTGTTCCCTGCATCCCGCTCCCGGCTGGCTCAGAGGTGCCACTGCCACAAAGGTCCTCTTCTGGCTGCCCTTCAGCTGCAAACTTCTTCAGCGAACACACCAGCCGCGCCTGGGGTTCGATGAAGAAGTGAAATTGGAGGAATTGTAGAAATGGAAAGCCCCACTTTCTCATTAGGGTTGTGGGGCACCCCTGCCCCTATCACTACCTTTCATATATCTCAGCTAACTTGTGGGCTGATGTATGAACCTGCAGCAACCTCCTCGCTGGGCCATGATCTCAAAAGCTCATGAAGAGGAGCAGGGACTGCCTTACGCCCTGTGACTCAACCTGTGACAGCCTAAGGACCGGACCATGGGGTCAGGACACTTCCCAGTCGAGTCATGTCAACACAGTTGCAGCAAGGACCAGCTGGCTCTGGGTCAGGAACATTTGGCTTTGAGAGTGGCGTGCGGTGACACTCTGCTCCTGGGCAGGAGCTGTGGCCAGGTGGAGGTGGCCCTAGCTTGCTCTGAGCCTGTGGACACTCCTCTGGGACACCCAGGCTGGGGTAATTCGTAAGTAAGTGATGGTGCCATTCAGGTCATTCGGAAAGTTTGGGTTTGGAAAGCTGAAATAGTCCTTGCTGAATATTGGGATGGACTTGTATTTGGTTAGAGGCCCGGAGGATGTTTGTCATTGAATAACACAGCAGAAAAATACAGGAAAAATGCTCTTTTACAAGTTCAGGGTGTGTTCTGCGTAGGATGTTTTACAACTCCTGCTTGCACAGAAGCTCCCCACCAAGAAAATGGTTTAAAGGAACTGCCTCGTCCAACGCCTGCAGGAAGGCCTGGAACAATGGCCAACGCAGGAAGGATGTTGCAGGTGGACACGGCGCGGTTTTGCCAAGGTGCAGAGCAGAAGAGAAGTCGCCGTGGCTCCAGCGGACGCCAGATGTTCTATGACTTTTCAGTATGTTTTGAAAAGCATCCCGTAGATGCTCTGAGGAAGAAGACTAGTGGCAGGCTGTGTTAATACAGGCTGCTTTTACACTGTGAATGTGATATTTTGTGGCCTCTTCACTCCAAAGGCGGGAACTAATAGAGGCAGAAGTGGGTGAAGATTAGCACTGCTCTTGGGAAAGCAGGAGTGAAGGGCAAGGGCAAGACTGAAGACGAAGCTGATGCAAATGGTTAGGGAGTTGGGATTTTGAGAGAAAAGGGTGTTTCTCAGGAGCAGTGAGCCGACGGGCACTCCAGGCACAGCAGCTGCAGGGCGGCAGTGGTGGGGACACGGTGAAGCTGCTGCTCCCCAGCCCTGTGATGGAGGGGTGTCGCAGCAGTTGGAGCTTGGGGACCAAGTCTCCATCCTCTCAGCTCACTCCAGGAACCCACTCCAACCCAACAGAGCTGCTGGAAGCCTCCCTGAATCCCCTCCAGAGCATCACTCAATGCAGAATACGGCTCAGGCTTTTGAGGTGTTCATCAGAGAAGGAGTGTATAGCAGAACAGATCATTCACAGCCAAGAGGGAAACAAAAGAACTTTTCAGGCATATAAGGCAAATAGGAAATCAGACAGTGTTAAGATGTCACTGGACAAGGACACTTTTTTCACATGTACAGTGTCACAGTTCTGCTAGTGGTAAGAGTTACTTGGTGGCAGCACGGTCCTAGTGAATTACTGGGTTTCATTCTTCACAGCTGATACGTAGCTGCCCTTTTTCAAAAGAATCAAAAGTACTTAAATGGCCACAAAGTCTGGGCATGAGCAATGCTAAGCAATGGCTTTTGCTACTAGTATTACGATTTAGGAGGCCTGTTCCAGAGATAATGGGTGGGGGAGCCTGGAGGGGGTGGCCTAACGCTGGCCTTTGGCAGCGGGTTATAGGTTTGATGCGATTGTGAATCTGTAGTAAGGTAGCAGGCATGCTGCCCTTCTGAGGGCTGAAAAGAGCTTGGCTAAATCCCAGCAAGACAGGAGGGGAGACCTCGGAGCAGATCTCAACAGGATAAAAATTGAGCCCCTTCCTCCTGTTATTTTAAATGTTTTCTTTAAATGTTGTGGAGTCCCCTTCTCTGGAGATTTTCAAGACCCGCCTGGATGCAGCCCTGAGTGACATGCTCTAACATGCTCTGGGCGATCCTGCTTCAGCAGGCGAGTTGGACTAGATGATCTCTATGGTCCTTTCCAACTCTAAAAAACCTCAGTGAAACTCCCATATAGGCCAACGATGTCTTGGAAATAATACATGCACCTTCACTACGTCTTCTGAATTATTCCTATATTATTTTTGTCTGGTTTAAATTGGGTGAATAGCTATGGGCTCGTTCTGCTGTTACGTTGGTGTTTGCAAGCTTTCAGATTCACTGCGTACGCCTTTATGTTCATATTTGTATTTGTGACTCTCACAGAGTTTTACAGGACGTAGCGCATCTTCAAAGATTGTTATTCATTATATAAAACTCACTGAATTGGAAATCCAAATTCTGTCTGTTCTCTGTTGGCCACTATTTATTTCCCATTCATAAACTTTTATCGAGTAACTCCAGGCGGCGTTCGGGCAGCGCAGCAGCCGAGAGGTGAAGTCAGCCATTCACAAACAAAGTCACAGGCTGATAGTCGCCCAGAGACACTGGTTGGTGAATCATACTAAACAGCAAAAACATCCTGAACATCAGGATCCTTTCACATGCTGAAGGAAGTGTTGCAATTTTACTCATTTGATCTGCATATTGCTCTCCAGAGGCTTCCATCCCAATATGTTTCTTTTTACGATAGTTCAGGAACGTATTAGGAAATCTGGAATTCTGCTAAATTCGAGCAAACTTCTTGCCGAGTATAACATTCAGGGTTTTGAGTCTGCAGTAAAATATGTCAAACGTGGCCATATAGAAATACACTAAAATGTGAATTTACTTCGAATTGCAAGAGGAATCCTACACATACATACAGAGGGCTCCTCTCAGACAACACAGGAGCGCACACGCTGCAGCTGTGAGTGGAAGGGAGGCTGCAGCTCCACAGGGTTTTCCTGTCACCTCTGCGGCCTTATAAGCCCATTGGTGGGTGGAAGTGCAGAGTTAACAGCTAAGGGCAGAAGATTTTGCCTGTGGGTAAATATTACTACGCTAGTTATAACGTGACTTTTGCCTGGATAATGGCAAGTGCCAGGGAGGGGACACTTCACTAAAGTATTTCTTGTGGAAAATATCCTGGAAGAAGTATTTCTGAATCTCTTTTACCTTTTTCTTAACCCTTTTGGTATTGCTTAGATTGTAGTGACACCCTGTGGTACCAGCTGCTGGTGCAGCACTTGGCAGTAGTTCATTCAGGAAGCCAGTATAAGACTGCAATAACAAAAAGTCCAGGGATGTTATCAATTCATCTTCACAGACTGCATCATCCCTGACTGCCATTGCACTAAGCAGGTTGTACATTGCTGGATTTAAATGTCCTGGACATAGCGAGAGCTGGGGTTGTTCAGCCTGGAGAAGAGAAGGCTCTGGTGAGACTTTACAGCGGCCTTCCAGTATCTGAAGGCAGCCTACAGGAGAGCTGAGGGACTCTTTGTCAGGGAGCATAGTGACAGGACAAGGGGTAATGGTTTTAAATTGAAAGAGGGGAGATTTAGACTAGATACCAGAAAGAAATTCTTTCCTGTGAGGGTGGTGAGGCACTGGGACAGGTTGCCCAGGGAACTTGTGGATGCCCCATCCCTGGAAGTGTTCAAGGGCAGGCTGGATGGGGCTTTGAGCAATCTGGTCTGGTGGGAGGTGTCCCTGCCCATGGCAGGGGGGTTGGAACTCGATGATCTTTGAGGTCCCTTCCAACTCTAACCATTCTGTGATTCTATGATTTGTGCAGTGCCTGCACAGTGAGTCTCTGGTTGGACTCCCATCTCTTGGCTTTACAGGAAGAGGAATCAGCTGTGATAACAAACCAGTATCTCATCACGGTGCACCTTTGCCGTGTAACTTGGCGAAAATGCTTGCTCCCTCTTTGCTTGCCTGGGTGAGCAAGGAAAGCTTCTGGTTGGAGGGGACAGTACTCATCTCGGGTATTTTCTCTCTTTCAGGGGGTTCATGAGTCCAAAGGTGTGACTGAAGATTATTTGAAACTGGAATCCCTGATCCAGAAAGTCGTTTCTCCTTACTTGGGCACATACGGTCTGTATTCCAGTGACGGACCCTTCACGCACTCTTCCTGTATCTTGGGTAAGAGAAACAGAGACTGGATTTGTCACAGCACAGAGGGCTTCACCAAAGCCTTGGTCCACACAGGGCCAGGGCCCACACGAGAGGAGACTGCCAGTATTGACGCAACGCAGCCAGGCTCCTTTCCTAGGGACGTGCTCTTTGCAACGGGCATAGTCACAGTGGCAGGAGATGAAAACAGATCATCATAACAGTGCTCATTAATAAATCTGTGCATCTAGAGTGTGTTTAGCATTTACATTTGACCTTTTAATGACAGAGCTTTAATGCAGGATGCTATATGGGCAGTGAGAGGAGGAAGAAGCAGGAAGCCATTTCGAGAGTGCTGAGTAGTGTCTGTTCATTAGTGCACAGAGGCTGTTTAAAGCAGGGAAGAGAGTAGGAATATTTCTCGGAGAAGACAAAGCAATAAGCTTTCAAACATGGAAAAGCTTTCTGTAGAGTGGAAGGTGATACGCTATTCTGCATCCCACTGGAGATAAGAAAAAGAGCGGAGCACCCATAGCAGGGGAAATTCAGATTACATGGAAGGAAAACTCTCTAACAGTGCATAAAATGCCTCTGGAGGCTGTTGAATCTTCAATGCTAGAGGTGCTATATACGTGTCATATATAGATAGGCATCCAGAAGGAGCAAGGTGGGTAAACATGGCCCTGCTTGGTGACAGGCTGAGTGAGTGACCTTCTTGAGTCCCTTCCAGCTTATTTTCTATGATTCTTTGAGTTACGAAGCATTCAGTGACTTCTGTGAAGGCAAGATTTGGCCAAGATGAAGGTCTTTTGAATATCCCGCTTAATAATGCAGTTTATTGGAAAACACAAGGGACATACTACCATTGTAAATCAAAAAGGAATTGTGGTAGTACTTGAGTATTTTAATGTAAATAGTGTGACGGCCTGCTTCAATAGAGAAAATAGAGGGGAAAATAAATTCAATGATGTGTTTTCTATGCAGTCAGTTTAATCTGTGTGCTTGTCAGGAGTGGTCAATAAGGTAGTTGATTTTCCCTGAAAGTTAAAGGGAAAAATGGTTTTATTGCAGTAGGCATTTAAGAAACAGATCAGTTTTATGTGAATAAGTGGAGGAATGGTATTTATGGAAAATGGTTCAGCTTTACTACTTCATATTCGTTGCTTGCCATTAAAAGGCCACAGGCATTTAAACGGACCCCCAAACTGACATTTTCTGATACAAGTTTCTGTATGTGAGGACAGAAAAAATCATAGAATCATAGAATGGTTTGAGTTGGAAGGCACCTTAAAGATCATCTAGTTCCAACCCCGCTGCCATGGGCGGGGACACCTCCCCCTAGACTAAATGCACAGAAAGAGAATAAAACTCCCATGAAGTGGGTTATTAGAAAATCAATGTTGTATTATATGACTGCAGAAGATAGGAAGGTTTTGGTGGACTGAGCACTTCCCCTTGCTGTGGCCTGTGGCAGTACCCCTGGATAGGTCTTACTGCAGTCTGTGAACCTAGATCCAGGGGAGCTGAGCACGTAAATCTCTGCTGCTTTTAAACTAACGCATCTAGTTCTGTCCAGCTGTTTTGGCAGTATGATTTACAGCTTTGACATACTTTCCTTGGCACTGGTGGGGCCTCTGATCCCTTTTCTACCCCATCTGGCCAGTGCACCCAGCCTTCCCCTCCAGCCAAGCTTTGGTGTGACTGAAAAGCCAGAGTTTCTGTGGCAGGGCAGCCCCAGGGAACCTCTTCTGTTTGCCAGGTCAAACTCCTAACAAAGAAAAAGTCCAAAAGTGAACTTGGCTCAGTTGATTTCACTGCTGAGGCAGAAAAAACTGCAAAATACAGTCTTCAGTACAGAAACTGGCTTTTTTAATAGTACAGCATGTAATTGGAATTTGTGTCAAGGTAAGCACATAATTGTACACAAGTGTCATTTTAGAATAGACCGGTGTTTGTAAAGGAAATTGGGTGGTTTGGAGGGGAACATATACCAGCATCCTAATTTAAAGCCAGCCATTTATACGCAATGGTTGACTTCCAGAGCATAACTCAGTTCCTTTCTCCAGCCGTGCCCCTTTCATGGGGATGGCAAAGTGAGAGTTAGCAGGGAGAAAGCTTCAAAAGTGAGCCTGAACAACGAAGTCTGCAGACAGTTTTCACGATGCTCATTTTTGTCTCGCTGCCGGAGAGCACTCCAACCCTAAACCACTGTTGGTGGGTCTCTGTGCTGACTTGCTGCCACCTGCTGCTCGTTCTCTGGGAAGAGCCCCCTGGGTTAACGGCACCATTCATACAATCACCGCCAGATCCAGTGCAGGTTTGTTCCCCAAAAAAGGTTGCTGTGGGAGCTGCCCTCCAGGTAACGTTTCCAAACGCTTCTGGTGCTCTCTCCTTGTGTGGTCTCTGAATGATGCTTTCCATCTAAGTTCTTATGGAATTATTAGTCAGACTGCCTGTCTTAATCCCTGTGCCCCAAATCTGAAGACACCTGATTTTCCCAGGGTGGGGGGAGAAGTTAGATTTCAACTATTAGAAATTAGTGAAGACCTTTATGCCTGAACAATAACAGAATTGCACTTTCCGTCCTTGTCTAAATAAAGTATTTGCAATTGTATTGCAAATACAACTGCAACTACCTGAAAGGAGGTTGTAGAGAGCTGGGGGTTGATGGGGGTCAGTCTCTTCTCCCAAGTCACAGGCGACAGGACTAGAGGAAATGGCCTCAAGTTACACCAGGGGAGGTTCAGGCTGGATATTAGGAAAAATTTTTTCACCGAAAGGGTGATCAGCCATTGGAATGGGCTGCCCAGGGAGGGGGTTGAGGCACCATCCCTGGAGGTGTTCAAAGGACAGGTTGATGTGGTGCTGGGAGATATGGTTTAGTGATGGTGTTGCTTTTTGTTTGTTGTGTGGGTGTTTATTTTTGTCAAAACTAGGTTGACGGTTGGACAAGATGATCTTTAAGGTCCCTTCCAACCTAGAAGATTC
Source organism: Arenaria interpres (assembly GCA_013399435.1). Taxonomy (NCBI): domain Eukaryota; kingdom Metazoa; phylum Chordata; class Aves; order Charadriiformes; family Scolopacidae; genus Arenaria; species Arenaria interpres. The sequence continues at coordinate 14,784 of VXAK01007927.1, forward strand.
TGTGATTCTGTATAACAGGTCTCCCACAATACTTACTGCTTTACTCCACCTGCTGAGGTGTTATGAATATAAGAGCATCTCAGCTGTTATTTGTAAAGATATGTTTGGGCTCTTCAATGTGCTAAAGAAATCTAGGAAATCTGAGTCCTGTGGATCCATAGAACCAGCAAAATGTATTCTTTTAAAAAAGTTTTTGTCATTCGAGGAAAGCTCATGAATATTCAGGCCTTGACTTTTCTTTTGAACACTTGTAATTATTAGTACCACAAAAAGACTTTGTAGAGATTACTCTGTATCTCTCTTTATTTACAGAGAAGCGGTTCTTCAGGCGTTCAAAATCGGGTGACATCCTTGCCAAGAACCCCGTGGTACGATCGAAAAGTTACAACAATCCTCTGCTGACACCAGTGGCCGAGTACGAATCCGAGAGCATGGCTGCCAACGGAACGGGCATCCGAAGGCACTCTGTTTCGGAGATGACCTCCTGCCTGGAGCTACAGGGGTACTCCAACCTCACCACCATCATGGACAACGGTTCCAAGAGCTCCATGACGGCCACAAAAAGCTCACTGTCAGGAGACCAAGAGAGGCCCAGCACTGGGTCAGTGCAATCCTCTAGCAAACTGAGCGCAGTTGAACAGCAAAAAGGACTCTTCCACTCGATGGATGACCCACATAGGTCTTTTGAGCTGGACAGGGACCCTTCCTTGATTCCTGTTCCCTCTTCCAGCCCTGAGAACATAGTGGATCAAATTTTGGAGTCGATCGACTCTGATTCTGAAGGCATTTTTATTGATTTTGGCCGAGGCTGTTCCAATTCATCAGCATACAATGTGGACGTGAACAGACAGAGCATCATATGAAGGACATTGGGAGACAAACCTTGGGTTTTAATATTATATATGAGAGTTACTAACGCATTGAGTCGGACTGCGGGCAAGCTATATATGTCTAGGGCAGGATCGCAGTTGCAGGTCATCACAGAGGTACTGAAGTACACAAACACAAGTTCACAGCAGGCGGGATTCTGCTGTGAGGGGGAAGAAGCTCCAACCACTTCTCCCTGTCCCCGTCACTCTGCGGTCAGATTTCTTATTGTCTTTACAAACTTGGAGGTTCACAAGCTGCCAAGTGTCTGGTAAAATGCTATTAGTGCAGCTGGCAGTGTTCGTTCAGTAGAACAGCCTAGCAAATAGCTGTGTTCACTTTTAATTCTCTCAAGAGGTTTCCTGTAGGCGGCAGGTTGTTCTCTGAACTCTAACACCTCAGCCAGAGTAAAAACACGTCCTTCTGAAAAAAAAAAACAAACAAAACCAAACCAAAAACCAACAAAAAACCCCAGAGGCTGTGGGTCTTCATGCCACAGAACACAGTGATAAAGAAGTCTCTTTTAATCTTTTTCTTGTACATCTTGTATGCTCCCCTTTGCGTAATGGTGAGGTAGAGTTACTGAAGAAAGGCCAATAAACAGAAATGTGCTGCCTGATACCCCGCGATGCCTCGTGTCTGATGTTCTGTTTCACAGCCACTACCTTGGGTCTGTTAGAAAGTTGTCTTGAAGATGGCTTTTAAGGTTGTGTTAATTTGCTCTGAACGTGGCAATTCCAAGAACTCTGTGCACCGTCAACTCCTGGAGCATCCATTGTATGGAGAGATTCCAGCAGAATCCAACTTCTGTCCTAAATAAATAAAAATATGGCCTCTCAGTGGAAATCCTCATTATATATTTATATTCTTAAAGCAATATAATGATGCATATACTGTCAATTATGTATTGATATCTGGGGAGTGTGAAGGTTCCAGCTCTTCTCATCCTGAGCGCTCCCAGCTCTTGGATTCTCCCTTGCATGAACACAGTGTGGTAAGAACTGTGTCCGTGGTTTTACAGAGGATTGATGCACGTGACACTTAGGGTGAAGTAGAAATCCTGATGCATGACAGATTTTTTGATCAGATGGTTTTACAGTGAAGAAAACGCTGCTTCAGGTCACTCCATTCTAGGCATCTCCTCTCCTCTGGAGGAAAGAGTCAGTCGGTAACTCCTGAGCTGCACAGCAGTTGTCAGTTCGGTCTGGCAGCGCCTGGCACTCAGCTCCGAGGCTCAAGGACTCTCCAGCTTCGCTCTGCACTTGCACTGCTGACCCCAGCATTCGCCCCAGCCTTTGATTGCGTTTCTAGGCTCAAGACCCCACTTCTGATACTTCATTTCCCTTGGCCTCGCTACCTGCTCTTTTGGAAAGTGTCAGCTCAATCTTTTCTTATCGTCCTGCTTCACTGCTGGAGATTTCAGCTTCTGGGTAGATGTGCAGGCTCCCCATAACAAAGATTTGAGAACCTCAGAAGCCAGCTGAGAAAGGAGACCCATAAATGAAGCAGGGGTTTGGTGTCTGTTTTGCTTCATCCTGTTTGGCACGTGCAGCTCTGCAGCCTCCCCTACGGTAGGCACTTAAGTTAGGTCTTACTTAAAAGTTTCTTTTACACAGAGATGAGGAATTGCTTCTATGTCCCAACAGTCTCAAACCGAGCAGCCGGAGAACACACCTGGATGGGACCATCCGATGAGGGGCAGAGTCAGCGCGGAGGGACTTAACACCAACTGGCAGAAACGTGGGTGCAGCAGAACATATCCGCAGTGAGAGCCACTCCAGCGCCTGTGTGGGATCTTTGAGCTCCAATAAACGAAATGGTTTGGGATGCTGGCACCTAATTAGCCCTCTGGGTGTGCAAGTGAAAGGTGCAGATTATCAGGTCACCACCCATTTGGCCGCTTCCTGGCCATGGCGATGCCTGCACAATCCCGCGGTTGGGCACACTCAGGAGCACTCTACTCCTGTTGGGGCTGAGTGTGTCGGGAGTTCACTCACGTCTGAGGTTTATCAGGTTCCTACCAACTGGTTGGTGCTACCAATGGGTGTTTGCCCACCATCTCCTGGCTGGGGGGCACGATGAGCCCTCAGTCTCAAGGCACATTTTGTGCAAACCACAGGAGAGAGAGGAGGTCTCACTGAACTTGGGTCCAATATTTGATGGGATCGGTGATTTCCGAAAGTGGTACAAGCCCCGATGCTGGCACCCTCAGTCTCCACCCTCGTTCCTTCTGACAAATGCTCTTCTGATGCCTGAATTATTTTTTTTTTAGTTTGGAGAAAAACAGTATCCACAGCCTTGTTCTAAGGACGCAGTGCAGGGGAGGAAAAGATAGATTCAAACCCCTACAAGAAAATTTTAAAAATATAGCGGATCGTGGCCTCTGCGCACCTTCTTCCCTTAGGGAACATTAAATGTAAGGAGAGTCATAAGCTAACTTAATTATTGGAGAATGTTTAAGCACAGTTTCAACTGAGAAGAGGACTGCTAGGACCCTTCCCACCTGAAGGTGGGTTAGGTCTTTTGCATGGTTAGTGCCCTCCCCTGTGACAGGAGACCTTGAATCCCCTGTTGTGCTGCCAATGAACTAACCCTTCATGGGGCTTGCATGCACAGAGCTACTGCATGAAAATCCCCCCTCTAACTGTTTCGGGTGGTTATTTACAGATTGTGTTCAAGACAGTGACTGCATGAGGGGAGCATTCCCAACAGCCACCTCAGAAAACCTGGAAGAGGAGGAGGATTTAGGAAATAGTCTTGTCTTCAACATTTCCTCTTGGCCAAGGCAGACAGCGTGGTGCCTGTTGGAAAAGCTTGAATTTGGACACTTGGCCTTCCCAGATGCGCTGCCTGGGGAGCCAGCTATCTCGGAGCATTGTAGCATTGAAGCCTGGCAACTTCCATTCTAGCTTTTACATTTCTCACACTTAGTCTGGACTCTGCAGGGACAAAGCTCTTGCAGCCGAAAGATCTAACACAGGCTTTCATTAGCAGCACCTGGACTCTTAGACTCATAGAATGATTAGAGTTGGAAGGGACCTTAAAGATCATCTAATTCCAACCCCCTTGCCATGGGCAGGGACACCTCCCACTAGACCAGGTTGCTTAAAGCCCCATCCAGCCTGGTTTCTTCAACAAATACAGACCATGCCCTGTTCACCAGGATCATACTGGAGAAAAGGAGACAATAAAAGCAAGGGCAAGGAGAAGGAGAAGGAGAAGGAGAAGGAGAAGGAGAAGGAAAGCCACACCACATCCTGCCCCCAAAACTGTGATTACCAGCTGTGATAGGGTTGAATGAGCATTTAAGGAAGTTGGGTTCAGACCTGTTGGGATTCATTCCTTGGATGTTTTGTGAGTGCTGCTGAGCTGAAGTAAAGGGCTTATGTTTATCCTCTTCAGGATGAAGACGATCTTAATTGGCTTCAACTAAAGTAAGTTAACCTGCTGATGCTGTAATGGAACAGGTTGAGCTTTGCTGCTGTGGTGCAGAGCTTGCTGAACTGAACTTGCCTCTCTGTTAGCAAATGTGGTGGTGTTCACAGGTGTTTTGTCTGCTGTGCTGAAGCTCTTCTGCTGGGGGAATGACTAAAGAAGGAACAAGTGCATTCTCACTCTAAGGGTTCAAGCTGCAGCTTCAGGGCTATTTTTTAATTAAAGAAAACATTATAAACTCAGCAGGCTTGCTACAAAGAGCCTGAAAATCTGAAGTCAGAGTTAAGTTTTCTACTGTGATGGGATGGCATTTTGTCTCTCCTTCAAGTTTCTATCAAAATATGCAGGCGGATATGACTGTGAATCGAAAAACTGGGTCTAGCTGATTCCTGTGAAAGTCACTATCTCTGTTGTCCTCAGAGATGAAGTTTCTCATCAACTCCTTCCCTAAGAAGTGGCATAACGGGTGGCACTATGTACTCTGTAGGAAGATGTAGGTGGAGCTGTGCTTCAGCTCTATGCTTTGAGCCTTTGGGCAGGTCTGGTTTAGAATCATAGAATCGTCTAGGTTGGAAGGGACCTTAAAGATCATCTTGTCCAACCATCAACCTAACCGTGACAGAAAAATAAATAAGAAATAAGCAGTAAAAAAATCACTAAACCATATTCCTGAGGACCATGTCAACCCGTCTTTTGAACACCTCCAGGGATGGTGCCTCAACCACCTCCCTGGGCAGCCCATTCCAATGCTCGATAACCCTTTCCATGAAGAAATTTTTCCTAATATCCAATCTGGTTTGTATCTGCAAGATCATCTGTGTGATGAACATCCTTTATCTGTGAATGTCCGGAGGGACAGGGAGTGGGGGATTGCCCTGGGAGGACAGATCGTGGGAATTACGCGGAGCCAGGTGTGCGCAGGCAATCAAAGCCCAGTGCGCCAGGGATCAATGACTTTAAATGCTGCGTAGGTGTGAGACTGCCCTAATTTGTGATCCTTCTGCCAGTGAACCCAATGCAGGCAAGCGAGGGATGTGGTCTCCTTAGAAGACAAATCGTGGAGTCATTGCAAAAGAAAAGTGTGTATCAAAAGAGTGCGGGTTCTTGCCAAAATATATTTATGAAGCGATGGCTTTCAGCTTTCAAACGCTGCTACCTGGCAGTGTCCCAGCGCACCAGTGGTACTCAAGCCTTGTCCCTAAGGGGGCATTCTCAGTATGCCAGTTCTTCCTCTCCACCCGTCCCTTGTTATGATAAACTGTGGCATTTTATATCCTAGTTCAAAAGTCAAAAGCTCTCTGCTCTTTCCCTGCCTGGGACAGGTTCCAAAACCCTACGAGGGAGATATCAGAGCAACAGATAGCACTTCAGGCTCCTGTCATCTGGCTCTGCAGGGTGAACGTTAGGCAAGCAAAAGGAACTGGGAGACTAACCTAATGAACAGCTGCTGAGCTCTGTGGAGAAGTAATGCAGCTCCCTGGAGCACAGCTGGAAACAGCAGAATAATTGGCCGCAAATAACGCTGCCCAAATAGGGGCTGTTTTTTCGTAGAAATGGGAAAAATGACTTTCCATTATTCAGTCAGCTCCTGGCAAGCTGGTCTTGATAGTGCTTTTGACTAAAGCAAATGCACTTGCTGATACCATCTGAACCACGAAGCTGTGGTGACAGAAGAGCTATGGGCCACCTTCTTCCAGGGCCACCATACAGAAATGCAAGTATATGAAAATATCTGATATCTCTCTAAAGTTTTGATTAGAGATATATGGATTGTTCCTTCATTAAGCTGATATCCTGTAAGAACATCTTGAAATGAAAGATGTCAGAAAGGCCTTAGTGTCACTTTTGAGCTCTGGTCTGCAGAGGTGTGGCTGTCATTCCAGAACTTTTCTCAAAGTACCAGAATTTTGAGGGGAAGAGGAGAACAGAAACCCAGATATCTATCAAGCTGGCAGTGCTGCAAATAACACGCAGACATTTTAATAATACATAAATACACCATGCTCTCCAGGAGAATAAAATGCTTGGTTTACCATTGAAGTCTTGTTTGCACCTTTCCACAGAGGAAAAAAATACACTTCTGAAAGAGGAATAAATATATTTTGCATCAAGGAGCCTTCTAACATCCCTTTCTCTTCACGAGGCGTGGTAGCAACAGCAGCAGACTGCTGTGCTCAGTGGTTTGCAAGTTCCTAGACTCCTCTTCCTCTGTAAAGGGTGGAGATGGTGCTGGGGCCTGGAAGAGCAGACCAGCATCTCAAGATGATGTGGGTGAAAGGTGCCAAGAAAGCAGCTGTGCCATTGTGTCCTCTAAAATCCAAGTCAAGTTAGAGCCTCTTGAGGCAGTTTATTTGTCTTAACTGGCAGCAGGCTTCAGAAAACCACAGACCTCCTGATGTTGGGCTGCTGAGGGTCAGCCACCAGCCTACCCCTCTCAGGAGGGTGATGTGGAGAAGACCTGACAGAAAATCGCTGCTGGGGGCATCCAAGGTGGCTCCTGGTCACTCCGTGCGGCCTGAAGGATTCAGGCTCCTGCCTGTTTTCTGATGTTACCACCAGATTAGGGATCTCTGAAGGATGGAGCTTATATCAAATGATCGAACTCCCCGAGCTATTGAGAGATGTGCCAGAAAGTGGTTCAAGCATGTTGTGTGGTCCCAGGATGCCACAAACAAGTGGACACGAACTCTCCCAGGTGTTCTCTGTTGGCCTTGATGGTCCCTCAAAACCAATGCTTAAACTCAACTGGTTTTATCAGACTCAGAATTAGGCTGATGTGTCGTCTCTCCAAAATCCCCTACCTGGCTTAAAGCTGCTGCTTACTGCTCTGTATCGCCCTCAGAAGCCACATTTTGGAGAGATCTGCAGCAAGGATTTAGTTTTGACCTACTACCATAATGTCATAATTACACTGGCATTTTAATATTCCTCAGGCAGGTAACTTGATTAGTAATTGAATAATGAAAATAGCCTGTTCTTTCACAAATGGTGCACCCCTCAGGTATTGTAGTGCATAATTGGATTAGCAAATTGGCTGCTTGCCTGCCTGTAGCAGGGTTTCCTACCTGAGAGAGGAACCGCCAGGACGCTCCGCCAAAGCCAGAGGAGAGGGAAGGGAAAAGGGGGTGTGTGAGCAGCCATGGAACTGCTGTGCTAATAAACCTGCCAGAAGTTTATTGTTAGTTAGCTGCCTTTGTAAAATGAGGCAGTGGGGGCTGAGTTTATATTTCTGTTACTGAGGGTCTGCATCAGCATTTTCACCCCAAGATTTCTAGCTCTTCCAGAACGTACTTATTTCCTAGTAATTTCAGGATGATTTCTTTTTTTCTTGAAAAGCAAATAGTCTTAGGCAGAGTTTTAACTTGATTGCAAAGTGCATTGCCTTTATTAACGCTAGCCCTCTGAACTCTGGGTTTGGGAATCAGGATTTAAAGGCAATTCTTAGGTTGTTGCTGTACGACGAAGATTAGTCTTGGGAGCAGTTTGCTGAACTGAAACTTGGAGACTGGGATGGGTTAATTCCATGTCCTCCATGGGCTTTTTGCATAGGTTTAAGTCACTTAATAGCTCCATACCTCTTTAGAACCTGGGATACTGTTCTTATCTGTCTTTCTTACTTTCTAAACTGTTGAGTGGATTGTCTGTCCTTAAAGGTTCCATGATAAAGCACGCATAGCAAGAGGAGAGGAGTCAGTGTGCTGGAGAATGATTGAATGTAAATTAGCAATGCAACCCTAACTTTTTTGTATTTAACTTTGTTACCATCATATTCTTTTAACATAGCTGCACTACTGATTTAAGTCTATACATGGTAATTAATTCTTATTTATGATCCATTCCCTGTCTATCTTCATGCCTTGTTTGGCTTTCCTCCTCAACAGCGATCTCCGCTGACCCGTTTACAGTGACACTAGGCTCTCTTTCTTTAGCTGATGTTACCTCTTTAATACTCCATGAGCTTTGAGCATTTAATGTTTTTTTTCCTTCAGTCCATGTTACTTTGTTCTTATCAGCATCAAGCTTCTTATTGCCCATTACTCTAAATAGTTTAGGTCCCTCTGAAATTCCTCATGTTCTGTCCTGAATATACTCAGTAACCCCAGGAGCAAATATCTTTGCTTCATGCTTAATCCATCTCTTCCAATCAAAAAAAAATGGAAGGCATTAGGCTTGATTTCTAAAGAGGAAAATTTATCTTGCCAGTTGAAGTAGTTTTGTGGAAAATTGAGATCATAATGTTCTGTTTTTCATGATCACTTGAACTGTTTTTCCCAGATACAGATGTAAAGGTTGCTAGTTTATAAGTGTTTGGATCCTACCCTCAGGCTTACGTTAAAACACAGGTATGGTACTTGTGCTCTCTGGTTCTCTACAGGAGTGTCTGTCTCTCATATAGACTCCATTTTCTGTGAATTATTAAGCCACTTCATTCTTAAACCTCATGGGTACGCAATCATCCAGGACGGTAAAACACTACAGGAAGCTGGAGAAGCTGGTAACTTCTTGGGGTATCCACAGGCAATCTCTTTGCATGTTAAGATAGAGAGGTAAAAATAGAAATGGAATTGTTGCACCCAAAAAATCAGAAGCAGAACAGCATGTGGGTGCTGGAGCAGACAAAAATGCAAACCAGTTAATGACAAAACTTAACTAACTTCAAATGCAGCTAAGATCTCACCCCACATCTGCACCAGCAGCTGTGTAATGTCCCTATTCTTAAACCTTGTTCAAGCCTCCCTGGGGAAAGAGGAGGAACAGAAATTATTCTGATGAAAAAAATTGTGCAGAGCTCTGAAGAATTCTGTAAGGCTTATGAGGGGAGGAATTTGTCAGGGTACGGGTGGAAATATTTTCAGTTTTACTAGTTCAATTTAAATCCTGATTTGTCATACAGATGTTCCCAATCTTTGGCAAAATTGGCTTTTAAAATTATTTTTAACTGCTTTTTGTGTCAACCACTCCAGGAGTGAGGAGTGGTGGCAGTCGAGTACACTGTACCGCTAGCAAACTGGCAGTACTCAAGTGGATAAAAGCTTTTTGAAGAAAACTGGGATTTCTAGGGCACGTTGACTGAGAGGAGGAAGAAAGGGGTTTGGGGCACAAACATTCCTGCAACTCCCCAGCTTCTGCTGCGCACAGCGAGGGGGAAGGTGATCAGCTGCACTCTCTGGGATATGATGACCATTGCTGAGAAAAACAGGCTTGGGATGTTAGTTATTTTCAAAATTAGCTTCTCCCTTCCTTGGGTCAAACACCAAGGGCTCTGTTCGTGCACAGAAGAGCATTTGGATGGCAAAGCCCAAGGTGGCATTTGAAGTTTTACTGTGTCACATGCAGATACAGCCAAATACATCTGGGGCAGCGCTAGTCCCCCTGCCTCCTCTTTCTCTTCTACTTCCTATAAACAAGTGTTTACCGATTATTGACAACCAGCTCTAATATTTCGAAATTGGCCTTGTATGGGTCAAGCCCTGGAAGGTGCTACAGATGCATCCACAGTGTATGGATCCATCCAAATACTTCCACTAAGCTCCGTCCACAGAGCATCAGGGACCCTTCTGTAATTGGAGATTGCAAGCATCCAGCACAGCTCAGGATCTAGCCCTGTCAGTCTGGAATTAGCAAATGATGAGGAAACAGAGGAAAACTGATGCCACACTTAGCAGGGGAAGAAGCTGCACATTGATGCCTCCAGTCAGCATGTGCAGTCTGGAAGGACCACGCACACGCTTACTGCGCAGATTCAAGTGAGTCCAACTTTCTGTCAGCAAGAATAGCTTAATGATTTGCTCATGCTGAAGAACTAATTTGATATTCTACCTTTTGCATCTTCCAGAAGTTACTCCTGAAGTGCTGTGTGTGGGCAGGGGTTCTTGGCTGGTAATGCTGCAGTTTAAATGCTTCATTTTTAAATGCTCACAGCGGATGTATCAGTCTTGGTTCAGGTTGTAGGAATATTCAAATATAGCAGCAAGTCACTGCCAAACAGTCTCATATATACAACAATATGATTCTTTTTTCTTACTCTTGAAACTGTCATATATTTTCCTCTTGCTAGTTAAGTAGAGTTCAGGGATTTATGCGTGTGGTGGATAGGGTTTTTTTACTTGTTTGTTTTTTCCCAGAGGATGCTTTAAATCAAGCCTGAAGTCCTGCTTTTCTGCTGTTGGCACACGCAGGGATTGTCTCCCTGTCTCTTCTAATACAGATGACTATACTGTTCTTTTCTACAGTAACCATACCAGTTAGCTCACTGGGGCGCTCCCTGACAAAACCTGACTACTGGCTTCATGTAAGGAGATGCTCCCTTGGTGGTGTGGCAGTGGCCAGGCTTCACGTTTAAGAAGGGAGACGTAACTGTAAGCAGGATTGAGTCAAAATGGCTATGCTGTTTGCTCTCTCCACTGGAATTTCTATTTTCCCTCATGAACCTCGCTGCTCTTGCCTGTCTGACCAATCTTGTTGACTCTACAAGCTACAAAGAAAGACACCGCAGTAATCTTGGTGGGCTTCAGAATCTGTTTCTTGGACTCCTTTTGCCTGGCCAAGGTGCCTGCTGATGAGGGAGGTGAAGGCAGCAAGGAGATGCATCCAGAGCTGAGTGTCTCCTTAGAGGTACTCCTGTTGCAGCCTGACTTGCAGAAGACAGTTTCTCATCTCATATAGTCAAAAGTGGTGAACAGCTTCCTTCAGCAACACCACCTCCTCTATCTTCTCTAGAATGAAGCATATGTTAAAAACTACACAGAGTAAGGAGTCTACTAAGCATAAACTCTTCCCCTTCCAGCAGAGGCTTTTCAGGAGGGCTACGTGCTGCCAGGTTTGTTCAGGTCACTGCCACAAGCCAACATTTTCCCAGTGTGGGAGTCCAAAGGCAATTCTCGGGGTGGGGTGAGATCCTTCTTCACAATTGGCTGGGCAGCAATCAATCTTCAGACTAAGATTTTCTACAGTCTATTTCTGCAGGATTTCTGTGGCCTCACCTCTGTGATTCCTTGGGTGAGCAGTGATGCAGAGCCTACAACAGTTCCTATTGGAATTAAAAGATCCTGCAGGTCCACTTGTTTGTCTCTCTCCACGTGCTTTCCAGGCCAAGATGTCTAATCTATACCAACAAATCAAATAAATCCACGTTCCTGCCTCCAGATGCCGGCCCTTAGAAAAGCAACATATTTAAAATGTTAATTTATTACTGGCAGTGGCAGTGCTAATGCCTTCTAGATGGTGGCCCCTTCCTTGCTGGAGGGCTGTTGTGGAAGTACTGTGCTCCCTGGTCTGGGGTGCAGGTCCTCTTCTGGGACATGCTTTCCACTCCAGAGCGGCGTGGTGCTGGGGTTGGTGTCAGCATGCGCAGCACCTGCGCTTAGCACCACAGGGGAATAATACTCAGAAAAATGTTAGTGAGGGTTGTACAGTTTTGTGAGGATGGGCCCTACTGCTCCTAAAGAAGAGCTGCCCCGTTTATTGATTCCAACAGCTCAGTCCTGAGCCTCTCTTCTCAAGAAACATGGATCTTCTGTGCATCTCTTAAGATCACTCACCGATAGACATCACTGCTTCTCTGCAGGCTCACTGATATTGCAGCTCCCTTTCGGTAGGCTTCCTAGTTTTGCAGTGGATTAGAGCTTGTACGGAATTACCGTGTTACTATCCAAACTGGCCACTGGATTGCACCATTGCTCCAAATAAATGCATCTGAAAGCGATGCAGCATCTGAGAGCGGAGGAGCCAGCCCTGTATATAAAAGGTCCTTTGTGTTCTCACTTTCCAAAGTCCCTCTGAGAGAACAGCAGCAACATGCTGAGCTTGCTACAGGATAATCAGCCTCTGATCAAACTTGTGTCTTCATTTGTGGGCTGAGAAACATGACAACCTTAGCGTTCTCTGATTTCCTTGGGCCCTGGTTCCTGTAGCATACTCGGCCACGCACAGTCTGGTGATGAGCTGGGCAAGAACTGCTGCCTGGTATTTCAAAAGAATGCCCCTTCCATGGTCTGTCATCTCATGGTGAAGGTGAGAAGACTGAGCAGCTTGGAGAACTAATTGCTCTCTTGGAAGGCCCTGGTGAGAGGAAGAAACAGCAGAGGGGCAGCACAGAAAGGCTGAGTCCAGGCTGCCCAACACAACCATCACAGCAGGGCCATCTCCTGAGATGTGGAGAGCTGGGATGTCGAAGGCCCTTTTATTGAAATGAAACAAATAGCTCTTGCAATAACTGTCTTGCCTCCTTCCCACACAGTCACCTCTCTAACGCCAGGCATGCCTGGAGTTGCTGATGTGTTCCCTGTAGCCCAGCCCAGTAGCCAGCAGCCTGAGATGTGAGCACAGCTCCACAGCTGCTGAAGCTCAGTAGCTAAAAGATCCATTTCTACAGAGAGATCAGATGACCTTCCTACAGGTTTGGACCAGAGCTCCCACATGTAGCTCCTCTGCCTCAGGAGCTCTGCAAGGCAGGGACCTCTACCGTCAGCATTCAGGTCCACCAATGGGTTCTCCTCTGGGGTTTCTGGGGGAGCTTCCCCAGATCTGACCTGTCATAGCTTGTGCTTATGTTGGAGGTCTCTAATCATCTGGCCAATTAGATCCTTCTTTGTCTTGCCTTGGTGCTATTCAGTTGTCATAACTCTTCAGTGGAGATGACTCTCTGTTGTGACTTTCGACCAGCTGCCTTGCAGCTATAGTTTGTTTCATATCCTGTCCATCACCTTAAAGCCACAGTTTAGGTATTTCTTTGGCATGTTCAAGGTGTCTGGGGAAGGTTCTGCAGACTCCTCCACAGGACCCAAGCAGAACAAATGGCCAGGTTACAAAGAAGTATGGAGGGTCTGGCATAGGGTCAAGAGCTGAGGGTCAGGGTGTCAGAAGGACCTAAGATACATCCCAGACCTGCATCCCAGACCAGGGAGGACACTACTTCCACAACAGCCCAGCAGGGAAGGGGCCCACTGTGTAGAAGCCATTAGCACTGCCACTGTCAGCAATAAATCAAGGCGGTTCCTTCCTGTGTATGAGGCTTTCAGGATGCAAAATACTGTTAATAAGCTCATAGACACCTTGCCTCTGAGAGGCAGCATCCCTGGATTTCCCCATGTTCAAATGGCACATTTTTTTCCTATAAGTGATGAAGGTAGGTTTGGCTTTCAGCCATGAGGTGGTTGACTGCTCCATTTCACAGCATTTTTACTCGAAACACATAATTCTGAATCTGCTCATCGTGTATATGACACCAGTGATCTTTATTGTACTTTCTGCCTGGCACAGCACTTCAGCCAAGTTCTTAGTCCTTTTGCTTTCTGTGTGCTTGTGCCAGAGCTGTGCCCTCTGTGCTTCCAGATGTCTATGCTGGGCTTTCTGTGTCTTTCCATCTCATCTGTGCCCTGCTTATAGCCCACAGCTCAGCACAGAATATTACCTATTTCCCTCTGGTGACGCTGCTCATCTCATGAGGATTAACTTGATTGCTTGTGCCTGAAATCTGTGATATTAACTCCGTGAACCTTTTTGACAATGAGATCACCGTCTAAGATTCTGTTATGTCGAGCAAAACCTTAATGATGAGGAAAACCTTAGCACTGGTGAGCCACCTTGGTGGCGTTTCTGAGAGACGAGGAGGATATAAGGCTGCTTGCACAGAATCAGTACAGCTGCAGGAGTGGGAGAAGAGGTGGCACTGAAAACATGAGAAGAGCTTTGCTTGGCTTCAGGTGGTGCGATGGGGAGCACAGCTAAGAGACACCCACTCTCATAGCACACCAGAAGGGGGGTGATTGTCATTGCATCTAGTTGTGTAGCGCATGTATAGCCAATCTCACGACAAGGCAGACTTCAAAACAGGTTCAGACTGAGGTACTTAACTCATGTCTAGCAAGACATACCATTGCTTTATTACTGTGCCCCTAGACCTTGACTAAATTTAAACTTTCACTCTAATGAGCATCAGTGGGATATCTGTATGTACAGAGAATCCAAGAATAGTTATCGCTACAATATACTCACTCCAGCACTGTTATTTTAAGAGCTAAGGGTAGGTAGAATGTGTATTTATTTCACTGAAAACCAGATATATTGTGCAAACATGAAAGTTAAGCTTCGTAGTCATTGCTGAGTTGAAATTTAAAATGCCCTTAGGAAATGCTGAGTTCAAACAGAATCTGTATCTTAAAAATATATCCTCAGCGTAGGTAGGAAGTAACCTAGCTTTACAAATTGCCAAATATCTGTGATTGTTTGAAGCCATTTGATGTAACTCTTCAGTCATTTTCAGGGATGCTTTGGATGATTCAATTAGGCTTGCAAGAAGATTTAACAGTTTGTAGTTGATAAAGGCTCTATGCTGCTATTTCTGGCTATGATACAAAGAGAGGTCTACAGTATTTGTCTGAAGAATCACTGAATTTAATATATATCTTGGAGCATGAGATAATAAGTTTTGTGCTTTTATTCATATGCCATTAGTGTGGTAATATATTAAAGTGCAGAGTAGCCGTTTTGTTTTGTACCCCTAGCTTAAAAATCAAAACTACAGTTAACTTGCTGATGTCATTGGATCAACGTATTTTATGTGCTATGAAGGTGAATATTGTGCTTAGTTTTTCAAATCTTTAGGCGTGAGGGGAAGGAAGGTAAAGGCAAGGGCAGGTGTAGATCTCTGCTGCCATTTTAAGGTATCTAGAAGTAACCTGGGACAGCAATCTTGCAGCTTAGGCACACTGTAATACTAATCGTGTCCTTTGGGAGTATCTGTTATTCGTCTTAAGTAACCAGCAAACGTGATCCAGAAGTTCAAGGGCTTGCCCAAGGCTATGAAAAGAACCTATCTAAATTTATGATTGAATAGATTGCCTCATAGTCCAGTGAACACACACTTGTCCAGGCTCAGGATATAGCTCCAAGGTATCCAGCAAAGGCAATACTGGTCCTCTTCTCCCTTTCTGGGCTGTAATCAATACTATAAAGGAACAAATGTTTTTGTTGTAGCCAGTTCAGACCTTGGTGGTTGAAATGAAATAGGCTCAAGCAACTGAGATGTGAGTATATTCACTAAATTTCACTGAA
>VXAK01007931.1:173-32007 GCA_013399435.1 Arenaria interpres
TCTCGTTTTTATTTCATAGAAAATTAGGTCCAGAAATATCAAGGGAAAAAATTAGCTTAATTTGAAGCCTGATAAAATACTATGATGTGTCATTGTTACCTAAATATCAAAGGTCTGGATTCTGTGATCCAAAAGTTCCCTTTTAATTCGATATTCCTGCCCCAGGATTAGCATTTGGTTAAGTTACTGATCACCAAAGTTAAAGGACTACACAAACAAGTTAGAAGTCAAGATTTTGACTTCTCAAGTCATGATCTGTGAAGAAGCTTAGTGTGTGTTAGGTCATGACATGAATTTCTTTTTTAAACAATTGCAAGATACATTTAGTTTATGTCAATATTACTGAAGAGGTATCCGCTGTCAGTCTCCAACACTGTTCACTACAGCTAGCTTCAAGGTTTTTGGTCCAGTCCTCCTTCCTATGGAAAGCCAAGTACAAGTGGAGACCGTGTATACGTAGGTCTTGCTATGGCCTGGAATTGAGACTAGTGTCTTCTCTCAAAAATAGGAACTAGGAGGTGCTATAAGACCCACAAAATAGAAATAGCCAGAGCTATTCACATCAAATTCTTTAATGGTATAAAAATAAAATATTTTGAATCAACTACTATGGTCCCTCCAGCCTAGAAATCTTTCTCACTTTTAAAGCTATATAGCAATTCAGATTCCAGTTCTAGTAACTGTGGAAAGAAGATCCTCAGAAAAGTTTATCAAAACACTAAGAAATACTAGCTTCTAGTAGTTCAACTAAAAAGATGGTTTATATTTTTCTCCAAGACACAACCAATTTAGTATCTTTTTTCATCCCCCTCTAGGGTATGCTCATTGAAGGACCACCAGGACCAAGAGGACCTGCTGTAAGTAGATTAAACACAATTTCCTTTTATTGCCTTTGCTTTATCCACTGTGCTTTGGTATTCAGGAGTTAACATAGTTAATATTGGTCTTATCATAGTTCCCAAATGGTATATTGGCTTAGCGTTTTTAGAAAGGAGTAAAAAAGGGTCATCTCCAGCATTTTCAGTATATTAGCTTAGCATTTTTAGAAGGGGGAAAAAAGGGTGTTCTCCAGCATTTTCAGTGACAGCATGCTACAAGCTGAGTGCACATGAAAATCAAACATTTGAATGTTGACTATAAATCTTTGTAAAAAACAAAAGTATGCCACCTTATACATTGTTTTATCCAAACGTATGTTCAACATAACTTTCCACAGAAAAAATAGTTCAAAAATGCTGCAAGCTGTCATTTAGCATAATAATATCATTCATTTTCCATAGGGTCTTACAGGTCCCCCAGGTCTACAAGGTCCCGTTGGTCCTCCAGGTGACCCTGGTGAAAGGGTAAGTCAACATCTAGATTATCCTGGGTATTCATGGTATGTCTTGCACTAATTGCTCCAAGAGTAAGTAGGTTAGATGCTGATCTGAAATACATACACATAGGTTAGGAAACTTCAGTGGAACTGGGGCTCAGTTACTCAGCTGCACAAATCAACTGAGAATCTGAACCAACATTTCCTTAGTGGTAGAAATATGTACCATAAATACTGGAAAAAAGTTGAGCTCGTCTTTGTCTATATTTCTCTAGTTTGATGTGAATTATTTTAAAATATAGTAAAGCAATAGGTACAAACATTTCATATGGATTTGAATGAGTTTTTAAAAAATCATTATGACCTCAGCTGTAACGTGTAGAGATACAGAGAAATACAAGCTCTACAGAATCAAAATACACATGGAAATATTGAAAGTGATGGGTAATATTTAGACAATCCAGGCAGAATTTATTGGCCAAATTAAGTAACATACTGCATGAGAAGCTTATCCTGTCATGAATATAATTGAAATTTAAGCTGTTATTTTAGTCTGGCGTGTTCTTACAAGCCTTTTCTTACTGCCACAACTAACTCAATTTTGAAACAGCCTAAATATATTTATTTGGGGAAAATATGTTACAAAAAAACTTTCCAGAGCTTAATGAGTGGTATTTTACTGATTAGTCTAGCATGTTCATGCTGCATTTGTGTATAGAAGATGTTGAAAAGATGCTATTGCTTCACTGACTAATGAGATAATGTTAAAATTCCAACAATGCTTCACTTTCATAAGTCAGCATCCACACTTCTTTCATATTCCTTTCCTGTAGATTAACTAAACAACATATTTTGCAATTTAAACCTATAAAATAGGAATTTTAACACATTGTAATGCAATAACTACTAATAATGGTTTTTAAACTAGCTGCTTACTGAATTAATGATATGGGAATTCTTGACTAAGCATATCATGTACCTGTCATGACACAGGCTCAGTGTTTTATATCAAAAAGGACACATTACATAAAAAAATAACTGTAGACATGAGTTACTGAACTCATGAGAACAATACAGGCACAATACCAGATTCTGCTGTCAGATTCCATCCTAATGAAATAACATGTCTTACTTTAAATTTTAAACATATGTGGGCAGGTTTGGTTTTTTACATAAACAACAGCCACTGTATACAAATAAAGGCTCTAGCTCTTGCTATAACTATTGTGACTACTTTTCATCTTAGGTAAAAAAATTTAGTAAAGTAACATTATGAGAAAATTACTACTCAAGAAAAGCACATTGCTTAATTTTAAGAAGCCCACATTAATACCTAGAATAATTGAGAATGTTGTTTAAGCATGGAACTACAGAACAATTAGGTGAGAAATCCACCATTTTTGTAGTAGCCTATGGTGCTTCAGCTTTTGTATTAAATTACTGTATCATTCTAATCCTAATAATGGGTATAAGACAACAGAGAAAAAATGAACATATCCTTCTGGAGAAGACCATAAGTGGTCTCACTTCTGATTACTGTAAGGATAAATTTCACTCATATGAAATGGTGTAATGGAAGAAGAAAGTCAAAACTTATCTAAGCTTTGGTTTTATCATCAGTAATCTAATTTTCATCTTCTGATCTAATCTTTAATTTCCAATCTTCACAAAGACACATAATCATATGACATTTAATTATTTTTCTATTTTTTAACCTGAAATAAAAATTTCCTGGATATATAATGGTTCTTTCTAACGATTCATATTATTCAATATTTTACATCTGAATTAGTAGTAATTCTCAATGTAAGATTTATCTGTAGTGTATTACTAGTATGGAATTTTTTTTTTGATGCTTCAGGCTTTTTTGAAAAAGAGTTCAAACAGACTCAGTAACAGACTACTGGTCTTAATTCCTGAAGAGGGGAAAAAGCACCAAAATTTTTCAGATCAGCTTTCCCATTGTTTTGTTCAACGCCTGAGCAGCAGAAGGAACCAGTTAAGACAGTTTGATGTTTGTTGGTCTGTCATTGCAACCCTGCAGAGAGTTGTTCTGATGAATGAGTACTTTGTTTCACAGATACGCAGCAGGCAAATGAGCGCTCCTGATGCAGGTCTTTCCTGCCCTTGACAGCTTCAGCTAGTAAAAATGCAGCATGCAAATTGCTGGGAGGAAAGGTGCAATTATAAATCTAACTGTTGTCACAACAGTAATATTTATTTATGCAGCTTGTTGGATCAATAATCACAAGCATTGTATACACACATTGGTACATTTCTTCAACTCCAGTCTACACAAAAAGATTTAAACTGTTTTTAAACTGAGAATTAGATTTCATTAAAGAATAGACTTCAAGTCATAGCTGCAGGACTTATGAAGCATTTGAAAATTAAGCTACTCAAAAAGTTTGAAGAGAATCTGCAATGTTAGTTCTCTATATCAAATAAAGCAAACACTGAAACACAGTGCAAATCTCAGCTCAGCGCAACCTATGAAATCATTAGCAGACCCTCCGTAATTAGGTACTCCGTACTCCATTTTAAAATATAATTTGTAAGTAAAATAATTCAAGAGAATAGCTTTCTTCCCTATTGCTGAATGTGTTCTCCAAATTCAGTTAATTACCTCAGTAATCATGAATAATGTTCCCAAACCACTTGCAAAGAGATTATTAATCCTTCAAGTGTGTCATTATGAATACAAGTGTAACTGTGTAAGAGTGACTCAAAGGTTTATCTTTTATAACTATCTTTTTGTTCTCATCCCTTTTTCTGTCATCCCTTTTAGGGTCCACCTGGTCGCCCTGGTCTCCCTGGTGCTGATGGTTTAGCAGGTCCTCCAGGTACCATGTTAATGTTGCCGGTAAGTTCTATTATGATTTCAGGGTAGTCAGCCTCCAAAAAGAGGAAGTGGGTTTCAAGAAATGTATGAGTGTTTTCTTTTTTCATATGCCTTTGTCTTTGGAATGAGAGTTGATACAGTTTCTTGTACGGTGTAAGCGTTTCAAGACCGTATGGTACCTTTTTTCCCCTCAAACAAAGCATATTGCTTTAGCTCCTGCATGGCTGCCAGACTGGAACCTATACATATGTGTTACATGCACTGAAATCCTTATATTTTCAACAGTAACTGTTATTTGCTACTCTATCTCCTAAACAAGGAGTTTGCTGTTGCACAAAGGGCTTGTACTCCCAGCGGGTGTGTGTGCTTTCAAGTCTCCTTGACATGGAGAATTTTAAGCATTCCGTGCTTAAAATTGGACTTCAGTGTCCTCTTTGAGGAGTCAGTGCATCCTTTGAATAGAAATATATGCACATAGCCAGCTCTGCTCCCACTGGAGTCAAAGCAAAACACCATCTGTTTTAGCAGGTGGAGGAACAAGTCCAAAGCTGTTAAAGTATCTTGCAGATTGTAGTATGAAAAGTACTATATGCATGGAATTCATTATTCCTAAGTGTATATGTGTACCTGAAAGCTCTGATTAGTACCAGTTCCCACAGAATTGATAAACCAACTGTAAATGAAGGGGCAGTATTTTTGGTAAGTAAAGCAAAGCAAATAAAATGTCTCAGCGCTGTAGTTGCTGCAATTCTGATACAGGAGGCAGAACTACATCAATTATCAATGAGGAAAGGATGAGTCTGTAAAGTTTATTTTCTATTTATGAAAAAATCAATAGGGGTTAATTAAAATAAGCTAATGTTATTGACCACTTGCACCAAGTTACGTTATCGTAGCTGGCTGTGTAACAGAAATATTTGTTTAGCAATTATTCCCAAATAGTTCTTTCATCTGTAATGGCTATATAAGTTTGCTGCATTAAAGGTAGTAAGTGTGCACGAATACTTAGCGGTAACTTTGGAAAATCTCAGTAGCGTTACTTTTAGATGTTAATGAGTCTCGCAACAAGGGATTTACTAAGTCAAACCAGAAATTTCTCAGGAAGGATTACCAGCTTCAGTTTTCCCAAATTCCAGCCTGGTTATTTAATCACCATCCAGAATTCTTTTCCACATTTAAAAACCCCACTGAGAAGCCACTATCCTTTTATAACAGATGACCTCCTTACTAGTTTAAGAGCCATGCTGGTATAAAGGAGTAATCAGGTGGAATCGAATCTAGCAATAGCAGACCATCTTGTCACAGATACATTCAAAACACCAAGTAATATGTGGGAGACGCCTTGTGTGGCTCTTTGTCATCATGTGTGGGGCTTGAATTCATCAAAATAGGTTCACCTTTTTAATGGCTGCAAGATGATGAATTTAGGCACTTTTGCTTGAAAAAATATTTTGGAAATGTGGTTGATTCCACATTATGTGGATCCCTACAGACCACTTGGCCTCCTTTCAAATTGTAGAAGCCTTGGTAGTTCTCATTTCAGAAAAAGTCAGGTGCTCATTTCTGGGAGCTTAAAGCAATAAGATTTCCATCACTTTCAAAAAACAATTCTTCCATTCTGATAATAACATGACTGCAGGAGAAAGACCTCAGTCAGTTACTGTGCCAACTCTGGGTGTAAATTGTTGTGGACAGTGAAAGATTCATAGCCCTGATATCCAGGGTGTCTGTGCCATACCTTTGGAAAGCCATGCTTCTTGTTGCAACTCTACAATGTGTCTGTTCAACTTTGTAAAGCTTCTGCTAGCAGTTTTCTGAGCAATGACAGTCCAGGAGTGCAGCAATGAGTACTTAAATTTTACTCTATTTTATTTTGAAGTTTTCAGAAGTGACACAGAACATTTTCATTTTGGATATCAAACATTTTTAAAATTGATGTCTGCCTTAAATTGAATTGCATTTTTCTGTTGGTAGCTACCAATGTACAGAGAGTTAATTAATTTTGAAACATATTTTTAAAGAGGTTTTGCCAATAATTAGAATCTATTCTGGCCTCTTTTTGAAACAAACAAACAAACAAGTGAACAAAATGAAAACCAAAATCCTATGAAATCAAGAAAACGTTTGCTCATAACGGATTAGATTTGCACTTCAGTTCTAAACTATTACCAATGACTTAATGTTCATACGGGATCCGGTGGCTTCAATGCAGCAGTCTTCTGAAGTTAGTGGAGTGTACTGAAGATGGAAACCCTGTGTCTTTGAAGTGGTTTACGGAGTTGCAGCGAATAACAAGTATGGTTTTAATTTGATAAATTCTGAATCCTTTTCTTGTTTTGATACTTGCAGTTCCGCTTTGGTGGAGATGGTGAGAAGGGCCCAACAATCTCAGCTCAGGAAGCTCAAGCACAAGCTATTCTCCAGCAAGCTAGGGTGAGCACAAGGAGCCTGCAAACAAAACTACCACAAGGGTACAGCTCCAAAAACATTTCCATTTTATATCATGCAGGATGTGAAGTAAAGAGCTCTAAGCATGACCTCATCACAGTACTTACGCTTATTGACAATTGAGTAAATGATGGGAGATATTTGCTAATGCGTTATGAAATTGTATTAATATAGAATTTGTATGCTGGCTGGCAGCTCTTTCTTGATACCTGTTGTTTTGTTCTGTTTGTTTTCTCAGATTGCTATGAGAGGTCCACCTGGTCCCATGGGACTCACTGGAAGACCAGGTCCTGTGGTATGTAAACAAAACTGGCTCACATGTTTAAGAAAACAGTAACGCAAGTCCATAGATATCATTCTGGCCTTGTTTACACCTCTGTATTTATACTTACTTTATCAGAAAAAAACCCTGATATAATTAAAGCCGTAGTTTGTATTTTTAGTCAAGGTCTGCAATACAACTTAAATAGTAAATCAGTTTTTATTGTAGATTTTGGGGGGTTTGGATAGAGCACACTGGTAGACTTAAAAATTAGCAAATAGTTTTACATAAATAACTACATCTGCCTCTACAGTCAGTCATCTCTGTAATAATATTTACAAAACTTCTTGTGGTAAATATGTAACTGTACAGAAGGAGATACTAAAGCAAGAGTGTGCAGAATGACCTTGGCTCACTATTTAAGCTGGATCTGGGAAGTTCTTAAGAGGAATTCATATATAAGCAATTAAAAACCATACAGATTTCTAAAAGAATTGTACTTTTTAGCTTCAGTCCTGAATTTGGCTTCACTGCTAATACACAAGGAATTGGAAAATGGCATTGTGGATATTAAAACAAGCTTAATGTTTGTACAAAGTCTATACATGGAACACAAAACAGTTTTTCTGCCGGCATGCAAAACAACTTTTTAATCACAAATAGGTTTACCTCTGTAATCCCTACAAATAATTTAAAAGGACGATTCACAAAAAAATCACAATGAAAGAACAAAACCAGTCAGGAAGCTCAGTAAGCCAAAGCTTGATTGATCCTTTTTTAGGAAATTGATACTTTTCAGACTCAATAGTCCACTATAAGTAATAGTATAATTTAGCATTTACAATCTTTCAAAAAAGCTATTATAAAGCATCTGTACCATGATATAAAATAACAAATGCTGCAGCCAAGATCGTGAGCTTTGTAGAAGACTAGTCTTTTCTAAATTTCTCCCGGGTCATTGTATTTATCCTCTGACATAGCGTGAAATTCTCTTCTCCAGTTAGTATAGCATTCATGTTTGAAAGATCCATTTAATTTGGAAAATGTTATTTTGTCTACTGTGATGGCACACCTGGATTGGCAAATATTTGGCCTCTTAGATTTTGATCTATGTCTGCTGTAATTTTTATTTACATCATCATTATGGTAGTGGACTCAAAGAATAATGTTAGCAGTTTTCATTAGATCAGACAAGCATCTAGCTGTAAAACACAGACAAGAATACAATTGTGATATTGAGAAATGAAAGCAAGTGTTAGCTGAGTAACCAAGAGAAAAGGATGAAGCAAGTTCCTGTTGGTTTATTGTGTGAAGAAAAAGTGACTGCAGAGATATGCCAGTCACAACTGTAGCAGCAAACGTAGAAGACAGCAACAGAAGTTGCTGGAGGCCACCTGGTTTTCTCCTTGCTTCAGAATGCAATAGCATTTTCCTCCAAATTAGTTTCCTTCCACTCATCCCAGTTGTGGAGACTTAGTCATAACTTAGAAGTGATGAGACTATAGTATAAGAAATATGGTTTCTTTCCCTTCTTTTGTGCTTCTTTCCCTCTTTAATGTGATGCTCCAGCAACAGCCTGTAGCTGAACAGTAATAACCAAGTCCTTCCCTTCCAACCTCCTCTTTTTCCATCTAAACCTCACCCTCCATAATATACAGTGTTATGTTAGTTTGAAAGCAGAAAAGAAGGTGGACAAACCTGAGTATAGCGTCCTACTGCTACCAACAGAAAATACTGGCCAGGTTATCATCAATTTCATTGTGTATAATTACAGCAACACAGTGCAACTGAAAGGTTGCCTCAATGGCTCTTGCTGCTGTTTCCTCCAGTGACAACTTTTATTAACAAAGAAATCCCAGGGGAACATGAGATAATTACATACTGTTGAAGTAGTATTTTAGGCAGCATAAGAAATACTCTGGATTATGTTCTTCCCTGATCCTAGCAACTTAACATTCTCTTCAGTGACTCTTGAAAGCTAGATGATACTAAAACTGTGGTAAATTGTGGTTTTGGATGTCTTGGTAGCGCTTTGCCTCATCTTCATATAGAATCATAGAATGGTTAGAGTTGGAGGGGACCTTAAAGATCATTGAGTTCTAACCCCTCTCTCATGGGCAGGGTCACTTCCCTCTAGACCAGGGAAATAGCCTCAAAAATCTGTTCCAGATTATTCTGTGCTCCAAATTGGCCAATCTCATGAACCCAGTCTGTTTATCTATGTGAAATTTACTATTTTCAGGAAAATTTTAACTAAATACCCCACCAGAATTTCACTTGGTCCCCAGAAACTGAAATCTTCTATACTTCTATTTATAAGCAGATGGATACAAGACCAATTCTTTTCTAGAGTAATTCTTTCAAAGGAAATAGTTGCTACCAAGCAGAGAATTTGGCTCACAGACTCCTGATTGATCATGATTAGGTATGCAATACTTACAAATAGTCAAATGTGTTGGATCTATTTAACAAATGAATGCATGATTTCCAGCAGTGTATTTAAATCAAGAGACCTGCAGGATAGCATTCAGTCTATACATGTTAAATAACTATAGAACAGCTGTAAGCATGGGATTCATTTGTAAAGACTGGAATAATATTGACAGTGGGTTATATACCTTTAGCTGAGGTATAACCTGGCCTCATACTCTCACTTCCATGTTTTAAAAGGTTTCATGAATTTTATGTATGCAAAGTTCAACAAATTAATAATAGTAACAGTTATTTTGCTTCTAAGCCACCAGGAGGCTCTAGAAATCCAACTCCTTGATCTGGCAATATGTTTGGCCTACGGTTCCAGAAGCACCTACAGATTCTTGGTCTGTCAATTGTTTGTGTGTGCAGCCTGTTTTAAGAATGAAATAGGAGGAGCTTTTACTCTTAATATGAATTGTATTTTTTTAAATTACTAGTAGTCACTAAGATACATTTAGAAACATATCAGTTATTAGAAGTCTTAAACGTAGCACCGTCAAAGCCCTAGTCTAGCTTCAGCAGAGTCTAGAGTTCCCATGCTTAATTAACATAGAATACAAAATGGATTTCTGCCTACAGATATTAAATGTAATCCATTATATTAATTAAAAGCAGAGTTACACCAGGGAAACCCAAATAGCCAGTCACCGCTTACCAAAGCCACTGTTCTCTCCACTGCCAGTACCAGCTCAGGATCTGATTTTCAATTTGCTTAGGACTTGATGCAATACCTGCAAGGTAAGTGGGAATCTTTCCACTCTAGGGTGCTAGACAGCACTAAGCCAAGCCACAAGACCACTTCTTACTTCGAATGGTCACTATAGTAAATATAGGAGGACTATCAGTTTTCCAAGGTCTGCAAGATTTGTTTCATATTAAATACATCCGTTTGGTCTTGACCTGTTTCAGAAGTCAGAAATGCAAAAATCCTTTTTCCCATGATAGTAAACTTCAGTATGTTCCTTCCTTGAACCTGTATTCTGTGTGAGCATATCAAGATTTTTTGATTTGTCTATTTTTGTGAGACCACTATTAAGAAAATGCAAACTTACTTTGACTAGTTCTGCCCAAGATTTCATGCACGGTGTCCTACCCTGGAAGAAGATCTTTTTTAGGTCTGTTTATAAGTAAAACTCACTGTGAAAATCTGAATATCATCATTTAATGATAGTAAAGAGATGCAGTTATATAGATTTTCCACTTCTCCAGGGCCAGATGCACAAAGACCTTGACTAAAACATCACTGAAGTTCATGACAAGACTAGACAGGGTATTTTTCATTGACTGTAGTGATCTTTGGATTGAAATCCAAGACTGTTGTTTTCTGTACAATACAGAAATAAAGGTAGAAAGAGGTGGCTTTCATTTCTGTTGCCTTTCTTACAGTATATGCACTTCTCTTTGCATGACATGTTCTTACTTTTCTTACTGCGCTCATATTTAACTCTCAAATATTAATATAGAACAAATGTTACCTTTGATCCCATGCAAATTGATGGGTGGATTTTTTGGTAATAGAAAAAATTTTGGTCCAGTCAGGTGCAGTGTCTAGACAATGATATATCAGGGTATATCTGCAGATTCAAATGGTGAATTTACACCTCCTAATGAATAGGGGATTGTTTGGTTTTTCTCCCTGTAATTAATGTATGGAAAGTAACATTCATTTAGCGTTTTTTGTGTATTTAAACAATATGTTTTGCTTTTTTCATCAAGGGTGGACCTGGAGCAGCAGGTGCTAAAGGTGAAAGTGGTGAACCAGGTCCCCAGGTACAGTAATATTGCCTGTTATGTTTGAGCTTTTTCATCCTTGATCTTATCTTGTCATATCACGTAGAAGAAATCGATCAATGATATGCTTTCCATGTGCAATTGAAGAAAAATAGCTTTTACAATACTATCCTAATTAAATGCAAAATATGAAAGTAACAATCTTTATATAACAAAGAGCAATTATCACTTGTAGAGTGTCATCACTTGAAACCCCATTTTAAAATTGTCACTTCAGGCTTTTTTCATTGGTAAATTATCATATGTCAGTCTGCAATTGTTTGACCTTAGGCTCTGATCTTATCAGACCTCAAAAGGTGAGAGAGATAGAATTTAATTGGTAATGAAACCGGATATTTTCAAGAAAGACGTGACATAGCAAGAATAAGTCTTCAGGAATCAGTGCATGCTTTTCTTCTCAGCTTACTTTTATATCAGCTCCTGTGCAGTGATGTTAAAGAGCACTGAAACGCATTGAGATCTCTCAGCTTAAACTTAAAAGTAATGGGGCGTTCTTAAATAATGATAGTAGTTTCTGGAACAATGATTTTGCCAGATCTCAAGTGGTATCATGGTTTTGCTACATTATTAAGTGCCTGTCTTAAAACACCACATGGAAATTTGCAGAAGAAAAATAAAGCAATTAAACAACAGCTGAACAGCTGCTCAGTGTACCAGTTTCCTTACTTACATTTTTAGTATTTTTTTTCTTCCTGCTTGGTATTTTTGTATGGCTAGTCCTTATCATTGCTGTTTTCACCTGAAGAAGATGCATTTGCATGGGAGATGAGAAGACTTCCACAGAAACATATGCCTACACAGTTGTCAGTGAAAGTTACATGTGGTTAAAAAAGTGGAATTAGGTTTTTTCAGTCTGGGGCAATTTGGTCTTCCTGTAGTTAAAACTGTGCAGTGTAAGGCTAGGAAAGACAGAATGTGAGCTGTTTACCAGCACAACTCATGTTTGTGTACGAGTTAGGAATCTTAAATAAGCACTCTTTTTAGCTTTTGTCAAATAATTATTATGTGACTAAAATAATTTTTGTATAAGATGAAGGGTTTTCAAACCTTCTGAGATCTTCAAAGCTATGAAAAAAATGTAAGAAGCTTTTATGTTAAAATGACCAATTATGCAATGTATAGTGCCATCTCATGAAAACTAGTGTTAAAATTGGTAGTGCAAAGGCCAGTTTGGATGCCCATGTTCTATTAAAACCAATGCGAATTTGGAAAACAGAATCCATCTCCTTGAAAAAATGCAACTTTGTTTATAAAAAAAAAAATCTTATCTTGTTCTTGAGATGAGATGTTTAGCTTTTTGCTGACATTAATATGATTCTAAGAATCGCACTCTTTAAATTCAGGGTCCTCGTGGTGTTCAAGGTGCCCCTGGTCCAAGTGGAAAAGCTGGCAAAAGGGTAGGTAGCAGATCAATCCTGCTCTGGGTAAATAGTTTCTATTTAAATTTATCTAATTATTATCTGATTCCACTGCGTTTTCAAATGTTTCCCTCTTGGGGTTTTTGCAGGGACGTCCCGGAGCTGATGGTGCCAGAGGAATGCCAGGAGAACCTGGTGCAAAGGTAAATAATAAAGCCCTGAGGCTTTATTTCAGTCTTGGAATGAGCTAGACAGATTTTATGTAGGTACCGCAGTTCCTTGCAGGCCAACCACAAATTATTCTCTCAAGTGAAAATATTGAGGTTTCAGATAGCTGGGTCAGATGCAAAAGCTGAAAATGAATCATCCATTTAAAATATTGTAATTAATGGTAATGGCTAGTAGTCTGACCTTGAAGTATCTTGATTCTCAGGGCATAATTCCTACCCCTCTGAGTCAGTTTCTGGTTACAGAGTAACAATAATAGTAAAGTCAGTTTTGAAACTGCAAAGTGCAGGTAGAATCAAGCTTTTTATTTAAATGTAGACTTCTTTTTATAAATCGTGTAATTACAGCACAGTGAAAAAGTTGGTGTGGCATTTTCTCTTTTCTTAATGCATAGAAGCAAATTTTGTGAGTTTGATCTCTGTGCTCCCCTCCATGTGTTTCATTCAATAACAAAAGTGTACATATAACCAAGGGTATAAATTAACTTTTAGAAGTAAGGTGCAATTTATTCAGAGTAGTACAGAATGTAATAATTATTTACTAAATCTGTGATTTCATCTTTCCTAGGGTGACAGAGGATTTGATGGTCTTCCTGGCCTCCCTGGTGACAAAGGTAACAGGGTAAGAAAAACATGTATATTTATACAACAACACATTGATACCATCACAGAAATAATGCACTATTCATTAAGAATAGCACTAAGGACTATGGGGGAGTTAAAACCAAATGTAAGCTTTTCACACTACAGAATAATATCTATATTGTCAGATAATGTATTCCTCATGAAACATTTTAGTAATATCAATCAATACACAACAATTCATATATATCTATATAAATGATTTAAATATATTTACAGAATTCAGATCACATCTTCAGCAACGTTTTGCTCTAATTTTTCAGTTAAGGAATTTGCCTGTTGGATTTAAAGAGATTGTTAAAGGAAATAGTAATAGGAAAAGAAAATTAGCATAAAGTTTCTGTATCAGGAGCATGACAAATTTTAACCTGCTGATAAGCTTGCTCAAAAAGTGCATTTGAATATTTGAATTGCAAACTGAATTGTTTAGTGTGGGGTATTCCAACAACTGCAGTTTAAAGAAAGATCGGAGTCAGATCAGGTAAGTTAGGAAAACTTGAAGTAATATTTAAAACAACTAATGTACTTGCTCCTTATGTCATACCAATCTGTAGGATAAGACTGCATCTTTCCCTACAAAGTGTAGAAATAATCACAGCAGGGGATTTCTGCTTTAAATTATACTCCTAATGTGTATGTGCTAGTAATAACATACTCTACTGAATGTATCTCCCTTACTGTTGACTTGTAAGTGCAATGCACCATAAAAGGAACGGTGAGTGCAAATGTCAACAGAACCATTCCCATATGTGCTAAAGCTTGATGACCAACAAATGACTATAGCTCTCACTCTTCAATGGGTTAGCACAGTTGCTGCACTTCCCAGAAAATCTCGACTGTGTTGGCCCATAATGTAGTTCTTTGTAATAACATCTAAGGATACTCTTTTGACTTCTGTTTGCAATGGGAAAAGAACTCTAGTGTCATACAGAGATGTCGTGATCCTCTTTCATAATTCCATTTTACTTAAAGAGTGTAAAGAAATCAGCACATCACATAATTGAAATCCAGCTTGATCAGCAGGTGACCAGCAGAGGGGGCTAGACATTAAGCTCTTGCCACTACTTCACTCTGAAGGCTGAGCAGAAATTGGTTCAGCCAGGGAATGTCTGCTTTCCAAACTGAAATACTAGAATTCTCTGTCTGAGACTTTCCAAGTCATAAAGAAATTAATTTTAAAAAAAAAATTCTATTTGTTTCATATTCCCTAAACAAAGAAAAAAAAACTAAAATAGAAGAGTAAACTTGGGTTGAAATTTGCAAAATAGTAATGAAAATAATGGCTTTTTTCATCATTTCTTTCATCCCACTATTTAAATATCAATGTGATCTCAAATATTCTGTAAAAGTGCAAACTATGATCTTTCTGAAAGCAGCTCAATTCAAAGCCAGATCAGATAACTGTAGCTCTTCAAATTCATATATACTGACAGCATATAATGCAAATATTCAGTTCTCTTTGGCTTGAAATAAAAAGCACTGAAAGAAAGAAAAGAGAAACATTTTTCTGTTGTAGTTACATTTCAACTGTAAGAGAATTGATGTTGAAAACCCATAACTTTAGAGTAAAAGTTTTACAACTACTTTTAGAATTAGTCATATTTGAACTATGTTGCAAATTGGATTTCTCTCTGAGGTTTTGCCTTTCTGACAACCTGTGTTTGACAGAGGAGTTACTGGATGAGATTCTCTGACTTCCAATGTTGGGGACATCAGACCACATGTTGGAATATTCCTTTTAGCCCCAATAACTATGGCTTTGAACTTTTCTTACTTAGATTTACTAGATGCATAATCTTTCTCCCGTATAAAAGCAAGACACTATATACTAGAAGAAAAGGTCTAAGGAAAAAGAAAATCAGGCTTTAAGACAACATTTGAAGGAAAGGATTAGAGAACTGAAGAACTGAGAATGCTGATAATGACAGGAAGTTTTATTCTTACTGCATGACAATACCAGGACACTGAATGCAAGTTCCTAATCTAAATCTAAGTGCCATGTGATTGGAAGACAAGAAGGGTAACCCTTGAGGGGATGAACAATTTCAATATTTGAAATCTTAAGTCAGTCTTGACCTGCATATTAATCGGAAGTCAGAGCATAGATCACATGTCTCATGTCATCTTTCAGGAGTGTCATTTACCACATAGAAAAACACGTGCTGTACCAGCAGATCACGTTGTGTAGTTCCAAAACTTAGAAAAATATGGAAATTGCTATGTTAATTCATCTTACAGGTGTGAAAGTACAGTTCATAGAATTTCATTCTCTCCCATGCTGACTCCAACTTATAGAGGACAGAAAGGCAGTAGAATAAAATCCTGACATCCCTAATATTAGATAGCTCCGGAGTAAGAGAGCAAGTTACCCAAAATTCCCTAGGAAAGTTTGAAAGAGTAAAGAATGGAGCCACTAAAGTGTAATTCCATATATCTCCGCTAGGATCCACAGCTGTGGTCAGGCTCCTTGGAGACACTGATAAAATTAACGAAAACAGCATGAATACTTGGTTGTTGTCCAATGCCAGAAGGAAGTCACAGTCTAAAAACCCGCTGCCCAGAAAGAGGTCAGTCTGTGGTGGTTAAGCTATGCAGCACACTAGTTCTCTTTAGGAATAGGGAAAGAAAAATAAATCCTAAAAGTGTGGTCCAGAATCTACTGAGACTCTGCATATATAGACTTGAAAAACCCAAGCCTCTGAGGGGAAGTGTGGAAGTCTGGCTGCCTTCCAAAGACTCAGGCAAATCAGTCCCAAAGCTCCCAATGACTGGTGCCAGGGTGCATGGTTCTGAAAGGTGGTCAGTGCACTTAACCATGTGTATTCCAGGTCCCACCTCTTGGTTTATTAAATTCCAACCCGTGGACACATATCTTATTTTACTGGCAGTAATCCGTTGTGGAAGAGGAGGGGGAAGGTGCCGATGAGACAAAGAAAAATGTGCGTAACACTGCATTTTATAGCAATAGTTCATGTATGTTTTGGGGCCAAGAATAGTTACAGAGTGAAATTTTGCAAACACAAATATTTCATTGTTTTAATGATGTTCATTTGTTTTTATACTAGTGTAATAAAAGACTTTACCAATTACTATAACCTACAGATTTGCATCACTGTGTCAAGACATGTTTTGACACATCACACTTCAGCTAACACATTTGTTTTCATTTCCCTTCCCATCCATTATTGTTTCCAGCAACAGATGAACTATTTTAATGACTTTCCTTATTCTACAGGGAGACCGTGGCCCACAGGGACCTCCTGGCTTACCTGGTGAGGATGGATCAAGAGTAAGTTGCTATTTACACAGTAAAATCTAGGGTGAATCCTCGTGTAATAGGAATGTGTTCATGTTCTTGTTTTCTAAAACTTCTATTCCCTTTGTACAAAACAGGGAGAAGATGGAGAAGTTGGACCAAGAGGTCTCCCAGGTGAAGCTGTAAGCAATGCTTTCTTATTCTTCTGCTTCTGTTACAAACAAAAGTCACTCTCAGATTTGTTTCCTTTCTATTGAACTGTTCTGAATTTCAGGTATAAAAATTACTCTGTGTGTGTGTATACAGAGAGTATGGATTCTGGCTGAAAAGCAAACAAATGAACAGATTTGTTAGGGGAGAAACACTACTTACAGGATTAGAATTAAGTCAGGGATACATCCAGCCAAGTATACACAACTTCCAGAATCACGAAGGCCTTTTCCCATCCTATTGTGTAAAACAGTCACTACAGTCCATTGTACGTGACATTATAACCAAGCCCCTGTTGCTCTGAGAATGTTTTCCAAAAATCTATTTATTAGAAAATAAGGCCTGGCTTCTTCTCTTTTTTCAGACTACTGTGCTACATTTTGTATTCTTACACTTGTTTCACATACAGAATTTCCACTGCTGTCAGTTGGAATTCTGCAGGTGCTGTCACTGCAGAGCAGAGTTCTGCATTGCAGGCAAGAAATCAAGCCTCAGAAAGGGGAATTTTACTCTAAATGTATGATATACTGTTACCTACTCACAAAGTAGGAAGAAGTCACTACAGAGTCAGTGTTATTGATTTGTGACTATATCATACGAGGATACTAGAGACTCAGTCCTGCCTGCTTTAACAGCATGACATGAGTAATGACACAAATGATGAAAACTAATATTCATTTACAGAGTATAAAGCCAAAAGATTATGCTATAGACCAAATCTTGCTCACTTTGTTTAGGAGAATAGCCTTTGGTCTTCTGTGGAATATTTTAGGGAAAAAGAGGAACAAACCTGATTTTGGTTTCCAGAATTCCTTGCATTTATTATAATAGAATTATTAGTAATTTTTAATTTTTTATTGAATCTTTACTACAGATAAAAGCACTGTTTTACACTTAGAATAGTAGTATAGAGTATGACGAATCATCATGTTTTCTAAAGAGAGGAATACAAACGTATGCTACTATTCATGTCAGACTATCAAGCCAAGACACAACTGACACTTTAGTGGAGGATGCCGTGCTAATGCTCTGCACAAGGAAATACAAACAGTTATCTCCTACCAGTCTCAGAAAGGACCATACAATGGCTAAATCAAAGTTTACCCTTCCACAGACATCCTGTTCAGACATATGGTGGCCTTCAGGAGAATCTGTTATCAGTGAATTTTTTCATTTCTTCCTTCTTTCTTTCTTTCTCTCTCAACCTTTATGCTGCCTTTCCTTCATCCTTCTTTCTCCTTATGACATTCCTTGCCTGGTCTTGCTCCTGGGCCTCTTTTTGTTCACAAAAAATCATGCAGGTGTTAATAAGTGTTTTTTCTCTTCCAGGGTCCACGGGGATTACTGGGCCCCAGAGGTACACCTGGTCCCCCTGGACAACCTGTACGTATGAACTCTTTTGTATTTGCAATTGCAAGAAGGAAAATGGAAGTCCACCAAAAGTTTTTCATGTTTATACTGTTTGTTGTAGGGCATTGCAGGTGTTGATGGACCTTCAGGCCCAAAAGGAAACATGGTGAGTAAGTAAGATGGGAATTTAAAAGGGAGTGGATTCCAGGAATCCTTTCCACATTCTCTTTTCCCTGCCACTATGCCATCCCTTCTATTTAATTAAACTTTTCTGTCAAAATACTCAGATTCATTATGATCTGATACAGAAAAGAGAAGCCTCCTATTACTTAGTTTTTGGCCGAAAGGCCTAATCATGCTTTCTCTCAAGCTCCTTTAGCACCATGGACTCCAGTGCTTAGATCCTATGTGTGAGCTGTTACTCTGTATTGAAGAAAAGGCCATGATATTCATTAGCATGAAAAAATACCATACTGGATAGAAAGTTGTTGGGAGACTTTAAAGAGGGAGGAACAAAGATGAGTTTGTATTCCTTTTAGTCCTGACAATGAAGATCTGTAGTGCAGAAATGCAAACCTAATGCCCTGGTATTTTTTTGCATGGTAGGGTCCTCAAGGGGAACCAGGACCTCCTGGTCAGCAAGGAATCCCAGGCCCACAAGTAAGTGTAAAATAACTCTCAAGAAATACAATGTAATGTGCAGCAAATGTTTAATAAATGGAAATTACTAAAAGCTTAGCTTTTCATGTGTAAAACTGATAAAGCTTCAAGGATTTTATAAATAATACTGCAAATGTGCTGAGGGCAGTGTGAGCAGAGTTTTCAAGTAAGCTTTCAGAGGGATTTTTCATTCAGGAGAAAAATGACTCATTCAGTGTTCCTGGAATGCAGCAGGAATGGCCACACCTGGAGGAGGGTTCTGAATAAGATCTTGTTACAGACCTACTGCCAGAATAGTGGCTTGTGCAAAAGGCTCACACAAAACTCCTGATCTAACTCATAAGGGGTAAAAAAAAAAGCCACTTGTATTTGCCAGTGTGTTTAAACAGATTAATGAGGGACCTTTAGTAGGGTGAATGTATGTATATTGTTGTCCCTGGTTTCTTACACTGGTTTCTTTTTAACAGGGGCTTCCTGGTCCACAAGGTCCTATCGGACCTCCTGGTGAAAAAGTAAGTTACAGCATTATTCTGGTATTTCACAGTTGGTTCTGTGCAACAACCTTGCTTATGTGCTTAAGGGCTTTGCTATGTTTTACAGAATAGTAACCTAAGATCTAAAAATTAGCAGATCTTCCTGAGATCGTCGAGTAAATTAATAACCAATGGACACCAGGCTTCCCTCTTATATACACTTTTCACATGTGTAATTTCCTTCCTTTATTTTGTATTCATTTTCTATTACTAGCTTCAGAATCCCATCTACAATATTAAACAGTGTGTACTTGTATGGTAATTTCACAGCAAGCTGTGAAAATTATTAATCTCTTTTTTATAGCAGTTTTATCTACTCAAGTCTGACTGTACTCTTTTTTCAAGGATTATATTTTGACATAACTCTGCAGTCTAATTGGCATACTGCAGTAAGAATTGGTGGTTTTTTCCAGATCTGTCTGTATGTACAAGTTCCTGTGGTATGAAACACATCTTCTGTTAATTTAAAAAATGTCACTATTGAATTTTATGCTAATTTTATTTTTTTCTTCTTTTTGCTGAATTCCTGCTCTAATGGTTCTTCTTTGATTTTGCTCCCATTCACTGTTTAGTATATACTTTAGAAGAAATTGAAGGAGATTTTAGGAAACAATATACATGCTTTTTAACTGCCTGTGTGCCTAAGAAGTATTATTCTAGGAAAATGGGCTAGGTCTGCAATAAACACATTCCAGAGGCTTTCACAAAGACATACTATGCCTTTCAGCTGTAAGTGCTGGGGTTCTGTAACCTATACTCTTTGCCTCTTAATCTTGTTGGTGTCTTTCATATGGTGGTCCCTTTTATTCCTGAAATTCTAAAAAATAGTTTATTTTGTACACTGGAGAATTCTTCCCCACCTTGTGTTATGTGTGTGCATGTTCATAGGGTAATTTCTGAAGCCTGTTCTCAGGCAAGCACCTCATTGAAAAATAGGGGTGATTTGTGTTTGCTAAAGATTGTAAGAACTGGCCTTGCGCTTATATGTTGTATGATAGTATCTTTCTGGGTTTAGTTTTGTTATATTTTTTGTTTATCCCCAATATCTCTATAAAGAGATTTAGGTATAACTACATTTTATATCCTTAGCTCTTAAAGTTAAATGTATTGGATATGGGTGGGGTTTTTTTTCCTCTTTCTTCTTTCCTTTTTTTAAAAAAATATTATTATTTTTCTTGCAGCTGCTCTACACCTGGGGTGGGTTTGCCAGTTGTTTTAACAGAGATTAAAATACTAAAAAGATTTAAGGTAGTTTGCTGGTTTAGGAAATATCAGTCCTCAGCAAGAATGATCCTTCATCATCCTAGCAAATGATAGAATGTTCGCTATTGTTCTTATGATGTGTCTCTGTTACTGCATTTAGGGACCTCAAGGCAAGCCTGGCCTTCCTGGTCTTCCTGGTTCTGATGGGCCTCCTGTAAGTGACCAAATATTTCATCCCTTGAATGTTTAAATACTTTTACCAAGTAATAAATATTTCTGGATACCTGCATAGCAAAAAGAAAATGGAGAGTAGAAGCTCTGATAGTCCTAGCTGGCAACAGCATTATAAAGTCTATCTAAAACCTCTGTATCATTTGAGTTATTAAAACTAAGATAATTACATTTCTGAAGCAGATGCTAAAAGTGGCTGTGGGTTTTTAAAATGTGGTCCCAGATGCTGAAATGCATCTGGAACATCTGCAAGGATGTGTAAATAACCTGACACACAAAGGGCCAGATACTGTCTCACTGTATTCCTACTGTGTCAGTATGGCAAAGCAAATCATCTCTAAAAATGCTCACAACTTGTTTTCTGAGGAAACAGAGCAAACTAGATCTTCCTCTGCTTCCTGACCTAAGGTGCATATTAAATGTTTGAGCTTCTTTTTCATTGTCTACACTGGGACAGACCTAAGACAAACTTTAGAATCTTGGAAGAAGAAAGGAATTCAGTTTATCTCTGAGGATGTATTCACTCATGTGAATTCTGTTCATCATGTAAATTCTCAACTGTGTCCCCTCCCAGTTGAACCACCTCAGTAATGCTGTTTACAGTTAAATCATTAAATGGAATCATTGTTCATAATGACATGCATAAACACAAGCTTTCTTGCATCAAAAACATCATCTTTTTGTACCACCGAGAGCCATTAGACAGTCAGTGTGACTTCTCAGACCATCTCTCTCCTCCCCATGTCATTTCCCCTACAATTTTTCTTTGAAGTTAAATCCTCATTTTGTAAAGCTGACTTTCAGCCGGGTTTTGCTAGGATAAGAACAATAGAACTGACTTCATGGGGTTTGCTGCATAGATGCTTATATTACAAATACAGAATTGTATCCAAAGCTCTCACGATCATGCTTTTACCTGCCAAAGTACCATTTTCATGAAGAATGTTAAATATGCAGTGATAGTCCAGCTGCAATTTTGTGTCTTGAATCATTGTCTGAACATTCACACTTTCCCCTTTATCCTTTTCTGCATGCTGGGAACAATATTAATTTCCAAACATAAGTATTATTTTAAAATCTGCATCTTGTTAAACCTTAAAAGCTGGGGAGAAATGCTGTAAGAGATAATCAGGTGTTAGCACAGGTCTGTACCTGATATATATCCCTGCTGTCGTGGGTTGACCCCAGTCAGCAGCTAAGCACCCAGCCAGTCACTCAATCCCTCCTAATCCAGCTGGATGGGGGAGAGAATCAGGAGATCAAAAGCAAAAAAAAACTTGTGGGTTGGAGTAACAACAGTTTAATAAGTGGAGCAAAGCCACTTACACAAGCAAAGCAAATAAGGGATGCGTTCACTACTTCCAATCTGTAGGCAAATGGCTAGCCACTTGCTGGAAATTTGGGCTTCAGCACATATAAGGGTAACTTGGGAAGACAACATAACCATGAATGTCTCCTGCTTCCTTCTCCTTTTCCTGAGCTTTTATTGTGGAGTATGACATCATATGTTATGGAATATTCCTCTGGTCAGTTTGGGACAGCTGTCCCAACTGTGTCCCCTCCCAGCTTCTTGCCCACCCCCATCCTACTAAATGAGGGGTTAGAATGGGACAAAGAGTAAAACTCCATGCTGTGCAAGCACACAGTTTTAGTCACAAATTCAAAACACAGCACCATATGGGATGCTATGATGAAAATTAACTCCTTCCTAGCCAGAAGCAGTACACCTAGCCAAAATTATCTCACTCACGCACAAGTAGGTTTGTTCAGAGGAAAGACAGGAGAGGAAGGTTAAGCTAAGTCCATTCTAATTGACGTGACACATTTACAACTGTAGAATTACCCTAGCGATTGAAAGCAATGACAGGTACCTCCCTGATTGTAATGAGCTTTGTAACTGCTCCCGTGATATCTGTGTTAAGATCAGGTGAAAGCTCAAGAGCATTTTTTCAGAAAATCAGAAGAACTCTTTCTATGCTATTTTGTTTCACTTATATGTGGGGAAATGTCCTTCTATTTTGAAGGCGAGCCACTGCTAAAAGTGGTCTACTGGAATTAATGGAAATCTAAAGGGATATAAGTATTATCTTTAATAGCAGCATTTTTAAAGTCACTTAATGTTATAGATACCTCTGATACTGGATGAATATTTAAGATTTTGTACAGAAGAAAACATATTCTAGGAGATTAGAATTAAACAACTGACATACATGCATTTTAGAAAGCAAATAACAAGTGTTCAGAATTAGTAAGACAAACTTTTTAAAGGACAATTAACAATCACTGGTGAGCAAGTATCAAATACTTTTTATTTTAATAATTCTTTTAATAAAGAACATATTTTAAACTGTTTTCCAAGGCCAGAAAATTGATCTAAGCACCAGGGGTTTGTCATATGAGATTAAAGCCACATCAAATTCTTATCACATTTGACACACTGAAAACATTTTGGGTTGTCAATGACACCAAAACATGAATGGTTTTAGTAACTGGCTACATGTTATGTGGGACAACATACTTGGCAAAACTATAGATTTACTATGCTTCTCTAACTAGACTGATGAGCTTCAATAGAAACAGGGTTCCTGACTGATTCTCAGAAACAATAATCTTCTATTAACCTTGAGTTTCATTAAATTGCCTTTAAATTTTGCAGCATTTTAGTGTAAATTTTGTAAGAAAGAAAAACAACCGATCAGATAATGTTTTGAGTGCGACAGTATTAATGTCAGTGATATAGAACAAAGCTAAGACATAAACATATTTTGTTTTAAAAGCTTGTCACGGGTTAAAACAGACACAGATTGTTAAAACTTGATTAGCCGTCTATTGGCTTCTGCAATAAATTCCATAATCTTTTAAAGAATTTTAGGAACGTCTACATGTTGTAATATTAATCAACCTACTTGTTCAGAAATCAACTTTCAGAGTGTCTTGCATTAAAAACCTTTTACTGCTGAAACATTAACAAAATAGAAGAGGTGATCAGGATATTCCTAAAACATTAACATTAGTGTAACTATTGTCCAGCTTTTCAGTTATGTTTGTGTGTATGTTCTAATACAGAAGAAGGATGATGAGTGACTGAAATTAAAGTGTTTAAATAATTGTGTTTTTAAAATAAAAATTCACTACCAAAAAAATGAATATTTTCCAAATCAGATACATTTTTCTTAAATCAGGGTCATCCTGGAAAAGAGGGTCAGTCTGGAGATAAAGGTGCATTGGTGAGTTTTAAAACTTTTCCATTTATTTACATAGCTTTCAAGAAAAATTTTGGCAGTTTTTCAACCGTATGACACCTTTGTTCTCCAAGAACTATTTAGGAAGCTAATATAAAACCCATGACACATTCAAAGCATCTGTGTGTAGACAAACATATTTATTATATTTTCATATATTCACAACATTATAGAGATTCTAAATAATATTGAGTAAAGAATAAAAGTTTAACTTTTAAAGTAAAACTGATTGTGGAGTTAACAGAATGGCAAGCAATAAAAGTGGCATACATTTGATGTAGATAACTTGCAAATAGTTTGAGTTTAGAATTCCATTGTATTGAGCACCCACTAGGGTTCTTCGGAAGCTTCTTTTTTAAGATTTACAAATGTATGCATACACATTGTATTTTTTAGGTCACCTTCAAGTCAATGACAGTGAAAAGTAATTTCTTTATTTCTTTATGAAGCACTGAAGGGTCTTGGGGCTCTTTAAAGCATTCTGCTTGCTCAATATTGACCCTTGTTTATCCTGAATAGCTTCCTTATGGCACCTGAAATCAGTTTCAGTTGCAGAACTGATTTCAGTGGCGATACTAAAAGGTTGTATTCTGGGTAAATAGGATGAATGAATGAAGCGGCCATTTCAGAAAGTACAATTCCACTGACACCAGCATAATACTGTTTGTCCGGAATGTTGTTATCTGTTAGAGACTTGTAGATTTTATCCTGATTTCTCAAGAAAATAAAGCTTACAGAGATCACTTATGTTTTGAAAGTACAGGTACGTGACCATCTGTCAGTTGTTCCTTATGTTTTTTGAATTTCCTGATCAATTTCAGCCAAATTTAATAGAAAATTTTATTTCTCAGAGATGTTAACAGGCTTTGTGAAAAGGCTCCATTAGGAAAAGATTCTGTTATCTGTCCATCTCAGACATCAGAGAATCATCAAAGCAGCTCAGCCTCAGACACATATGTGTATGTTTTCAGGCTTCCTTGCTTCCACTGTTTACAGAACTCACTTTCTTTAGACACTGCCAGTGGATTGCATAGTATCGAAGTTGAGCATCTTTAAAATCCTCAGCAGACAGTAAATAGCAGCATCCAGACACCGGTCAGTATTGATAGCACAATGAGCCTTATAGCTTTTAGTTTGGAACCTCTTTTTTTTTTTTAAAGACCATGATTTTTGTTATTATTTTAATCTCTACTTTTGACTTATGTCATCATCATGATTAACATATACATTTTCTTCACTAAGACACCACTGGTTTCTAATTGGCATATTTTTGTTTGGTTTTGTTTGTTTGTTAGTTACATTTTCCACTTAACATTGTTTCAGACAATTTCTATTGTGGATAGATTTTTCCCAAATATACACATAATACCAAGTTCATAATTCTATTTATAGTTTTATAGTGACGTTGAAGGGTGTTTTGCGGTGCCATGCGTTGTTTTTCTTAGTGGCAGGCAGCCCAGTCTTATTTTGATGTCTCACACAAGGCTGCTGCATTACAGTAAAAGAACAAGGATTAGACTCAGAAGAGAACTGCTTGCTAACCAAGTACTGTACAAACAAAAGTTCTTTACTCCAATATATTTTAGGGGCCTCCAGGTCCTCAGGGTCCCATTGGCTATCCAGGTCCTCGTGGTGTAAAGGTAAGATTTAATTACTGAATTCCTCCCCCCACCCCTTTCTGAATATATGCATGTGGGTAATTCTTTATATTACTTCTTTAGGGAGCTGATGGTGTCCGTGGTCTCAAAGGATCCAAAGGTGAAAAGGTAAATCTGACTGCATTTAATTCCTTTCCCTTTTTCTGTGTTCCTTATTTCACTGCAACATCTTCTGTCTCCTTCACTGTGGCGTGTTTTCTCTTGCAGCAGTGGGTTTGTTTTTGACTTAGCCTAAGAATGTACCAAGCCCAATTCATAAACCAGTGACCTCCACGGCTATTTACACTGCTACAAAGTTAATATAAAACCTTCAGTTATTAGAATAGCTTTGGATTCTTTTCACACCACTTTAAGTAATTTCTCTCTAAGGTGCTCTTAAGTAGATATTAGACATCCTCTTTCTTTAGACATCCCCTCTCTGGTTAATGCATACTATAGTGGATACTGAGAAGCTTGTGCCTCAGAGATATTTGTAGTGATAATAGTATTATTGCATCTGTTTTGATAGTGCTGTAGGCTAGATTTTGTAATATTTGTGTACATCTTTCAATGGCTTTCTACGTTCCAGGTATTTTTCCCCCAGATCTTTGGCTTTGCCAAAGTGATGGACAGCCACAGTCAGATGCATATATATGAACATGAAGAAAGATTTACATCCCCCTGATACCATTAATTCTGTAAATATAGCTCTTACTAGATCAAACACCAACTACTGCAATCTCTACTGACTTCTGATGGTCTGCAGTGGTTGAAACTACAGCCAGTATTGGTTTAAATTCCCATGTTCCTCAGCACTTAGATAAAGAGGCGGATGAAAAACACTATCAGTCATACCTGCTGACCACAGAGGCAAATTCAGCCTTGTGGCTCTGGTGGCTATTGTGTATATATTTTTAGATATTTCTAAAGCAGAAGATGCAGTATTGCCAAACCCCCTTGATTTCAGCACCAGAAATCTGTCTTTCAGGCTCAAATGCCAAGAGCCACTGCACGTTTTCAGGCTTTCCTAAACCACAGTTTGTTTAGTCTGTGTACTCATTTTAGAGTTGCTCATTAAATCTAAGACAGAAAAGAATGTGATTAATACCTGTGGAGACTGGATGGTTCAAAAAACCATATTTTCTTGTGCTTTGTTAATATCCAACTAGGATAAAATACAGGGCTCACATATAAATAAACTTAATGTGTATATATATGCTACATGTGTATATATATGTGTATCAATGAATAATGATTAGGATAATTTCCACAGTATTTTTGTATTCCTAATAATTAATCTCACAGTTGCAATAAGACACTGAACTTTAGTGAATACCTCTAAGGGTTACACAGAGATACTTGATAGGTTGTCCTCATAGTGCTTTAAAGGTCTGTTACACTGTCCTTTTTTTACTGAAATTATTCAGGTGCCATTACATGGAGGAAAGCACTGTAAGAGACAGAAATAAACAAACTGATCATTCAGGAAAGACTTTGTAGATCTGGAATGGTCTCAGGGATATCAGAGGAGGTCCATCTCTGTACTGACCAGTAAATGTGACTAAAAGCCATAGATATTTTATTTTTTGTTAACAGCAGCAGAAGAAATAGAGCATTCAGCTCTCTCCTACATGGAATAAAATCAACTTCTTGTAAATCTCAATAGCTGGAACCTCACTGTGAAGAAGAGTTTCAGTTGATTTGGGAGGCATTTGGTCAGTAGTTGGCACGTGGTCAGTCCTTGCTGATATGTTGCAAAGTGTTCTCATATAATTATTACTGTCCATGGCCATAACTGAGAAACATTTACAACTAAAAGTTTTTTCATGTATTCTGCACTCAACTTTTTTCACTTCTCTCTAAATTTTAAAAAAGATCACCTAGAAATTTTAATTTATGCAATATAAGATAACCATATAAAGCTTAGTTCCGCCTTCTAGAAAGCATGGGAAACCTGCTTTTAGAATGGGTTTTAGTGTATTTTTTTCAATGAATTACCATGAGTTACCTCATTGGTTTTTTACATGAACACATACTACTGAGAAATTATATTTGCCTACTTGATTTTTTTTTTATTTTAATGTCTCCTCATTAGATGTAGAGCATGACTACTTCTTCTTTTAGGTTATGAACATTAATATATATCTTTTTTTTTATTAAAATGTCACAACCTGCCATTTTTTTTATTCCTTTCATGATACTATTAAGACTAAAAGAAAAATTAATTAAAAGCGAGGTTCTGCTATCAAAAAGAATAACATTGAATAATTTTTTATTTAATTGGATCCTTATTAAAAAGAGTGATAATCAGGACTAGCTTAAGAGTTAAGAAAGGACTTTACAGGATAATTCGTAATAAAACAGAAGAATT
Organism: Arenaria interpres; assembly: GCA_013399435.1. Classification (NCBI taxonomy): domain Eukaryota; kingdom Metazoa; phylum Chordata; class Aves; order Charadriiformes; family Scolopacidae; genus Arenaria; species Arenaria interpres. The sequence continues at coordinate 28,227 of VXAK01007931.1, forward strand.
ATATTGTCTCTACACAGACTTTAAACAGCTTAATAAGCTGTTATTAGGATGTTTCAAACTAAAAAGTCGTTTTGTATAGTGCCCTGATATACTTTATCTCAGTATTAGATTTCCTGGTCTCTGAGTTTCTCACTTTATCTATGCAAATTATTTTATTCTATAGTGAATGTATTTTCTTATTCTGTCTGCAGAAAATAACCAAAAAATTCTCTATTGCTGAAAGTCATTACATGCATTTTTGCCTTTTTTAGGGTGAAGATGGCTTTCCAGGATTTAAAGGGGACATGGGCCTTAAAGGTGACCGGGTAAGCATTTATTCATAGCCCATATGTTCTTCAAAACTTTAAGTGATAGTACTTTGAAAGGATCACTGAAATGAACAAATAAATTTAAACTAAAAATACAATAAAAGCTAGTAGCTTTAATTATTTCTGTTGCCTGTGCATGCACAAATTTGAGCCATAGGTTTGGTTCTTGTGAATCAACAATGGCACACTTAGAAAGAGGAGGAGAACGTCAGTCCTGGATATCTTTTTCACTAAGCTTCTTTCTAGGGAATCTCCTTTTCCAGATTCCAAGATCTCCAGTATCTGCCTGAAGAAAATCAGTCTATCCAGGATAAAGATGTTTCCATTCCAACCTAGCATCTTGCCAAAATGCTGGGTTTTTACCCCAATGGGCACTTACTTCCTTTCATAGGAAGTGTTGTGGAGTTTCTAAAAAAACTTCTCATGAGAGGCTCCTGACCTATGTCTGTAGTCTGTATACATAAATAACTGTGAAGGTGGTATCCACATAAGTACTTAGATACAGACATTTTGCTTTCTATGGATTTTCAGAGTGCCTTCACAGGAATTTAGGGAAGGAAGAATAAGAATATGCAGTTTCCAAATGCAGCTTCTTCAGGCAAGAGACTGGGCTCTTACACTTGTGAAATTAATATTCAATGCCCAATTTATATGTATTTGCATTTATATAATGAACATAAGCAATGGTACTTTCCTAATCGGAAATTGGACAAAGCTCCGGGCAACCTGATGTAATTGAAGATATCCCTTTGCATTGCAGGAGGGTTGGACTAGATGACCTTTAAAGGTCCCTTCCAACCCAAACCCATTCTATGATTCTATTATTCTAATCTCTATTTAAATTTACTGCAAACCTATTTTCAAGGAATTGTACGTAGTCTGTGTAATACTTGCATAAAGGCAGTTGTTCCATATTTATAAGGTGGTATATTTTAGGGAGAAGTTGGTCAGCCAGGTCCACGAGGAGAAGATGGTCCAGAAGGTCCAAAAGGTCGAGCAGGTCCATCTGGGGACCCAGGTGCTGCTGGTCCAGCTGGGGAAAAGGTCAGTAGCCAGATATCAACATAAATATATCATTGCCTCATAACAGAGATGGAGTCCATGATCTTCATCACTAAAAAAAACAAGCCTCCAGACACTACTACGACAGATCACTGGAGTTCACATTTGAACAAGTCTTAGGAATCATTATTTTGTAAGTATAAGAAAGGCATTGTAAGACTTCATCGACACCTAAGGCAGCTAAATTCTTACCCCAAATTGCATACAGTGCATGCCAGCTAAGGAAAATATGATGCAAAGAAAATAGTTGACCACAAAGGAGAATAAAGGTGCTCCTGGAGAGTGAATTAATATTCACATCATATGGTGACAAATTATGACATGAAGATTGTTTTAAACAGAAAACATATCCTGAATAAAAATCAAAAATAGGACTGGCAAAAGTGAAAGGGGCTGTTAAAAGGGAGGACTGAAAGAAAGATAGTGATATGAAATACATGAGAGAACAAGCACAAAGATAAGTACAAATCTCTGTAGAATCCTGACCTCAACAAAAAATGCTTGAGATTGATATAGTGGAGGAAGGAAGACTGAGGAATGTGTGTGATGGTACCATATTTCACTGGATGAGAGCATCAGAAAAGAAAGATGATTTCAGCAGTGGTATTTCGTATAATTGGGAAAGAATGATAAAATAAAACAAAAATGATGGTTCCAAAATTTGTATACTGTATTGCACAAAAGTGAGAAGATGCTGGAGAAAATATTTTCCTTTAAATTCTTTGATAACTGTGGCTTTAAAGCTATTTCTCTCTTGGGCACAATGTGCATTTCACATTTCTTACTTTCCCTGTCTTTAAAATAGGAACAGTTAGTATTTCCCAGCAACATCACATCTGACATCATGATTAATTATTTTATCTGCCTTTTAACTATATACAGTCTTTGAAAGTATACTCTGAAATCTTAATACATATGTGATACTACTAAAAAGGTAACAAGGTTCACAGCTCAGAGTTTTGCCAGGAAGAAAAAGATGTATTCAGCAAACTTGGTAATAAGCTCTCTTTTCATTAGAAGTTGCTACTTCTTTCAAGTATGTCATTAGTAGAATTTCAGAAAGAAGTTAGGGATATAATTTGAGCCTGTCATTCATAAACTCTTAGAAAAGTATATATCCAAAAACTCAGTTCACTCATTACAAAAAAAGATTTATTTTCCTGTTTACATAACTATTGGGAAATATTTATGAGTTTATGTTCTCCACAAATTTGCAGGATATCTCACCAGCTATTAGGTCATTTAATTGACCCATTAGGATCAGCTAGGAACCAAAGAACATATAAAAAAAAGAAAATCAGAACGATTCTCCTACATGAATGCAAGCTAAGTTCACACCAGAAAGCCAGTTTTGACTAGATCAGCAAAACAGGTGTAATAAGGGTCATATTATCTTCATCTACAATATATTTGCATTCTCCAGAAAGAACTGTATGTTTCATGGCAACAGTTGTCCCATTCCCTTGTCCTGCCTATGACTTAATTTTATGCAAAGGTGCTACTCTTCCATAGTAAAGAAAGTACCAGAGTAGTCTCATATTTTCTACGTGAACTGAGCCTGTGATAAGAAAACTCACTTTCTCAAATAGGTCTTGGGTTGGATTTGCTTAGTAAAGAAAATGCCAAATATAGTGCCAAAAATATGAGGAACATATCAGAAAAGAGCTTATAACCAAAAAACCGTCTATATCCCCACTCAAAACACAGGCAACTGTCTTTGCTTAATCCTAAAATAAGGGACAAAACTTTCAATGAATTTGGCAAGAGCCTGATGCACTGTCATGCTGCAAATCATTCCAGTCATTGTAATACATGCAGCTTGTTTCAGTGTGGTACATAACTGGCAGCATTATAATTATTTTCATAAATTAAAGAATTCTTCTTCAATAATTTCACAGTGAGACACATGCACTTACATGAATATGATAATACACAACATCTTTATTCATGTGCTGCGTTTTTTAAGAATAGACATGTTTATTTTGGCAAATTTCCTTTCACATAGAGGTGTCTCCTTCCTTTTTTTCATTACCTAAGATTACTGCAGTGTACCATATTATCTCATATAATCGTATCTTTTCCATTCAGATCTTCTCCAAAATGTGATAGTCTGGAATATAGACTGTGTTTAGAATAGGTAAATAGGCAAATTCTTCCCCAGAGCTCCCATCTTTCAAAGGCTGAACGTGCTTTCCCTTGCCTTTGAAAGTGGCAAACCATCACTCATCCTCTAGAGTTCTGAAGACACCAACTCAATGGGATAAGGTACTATATTTCTTTTCTAGGAATGGTTAATGTCACTGTTGATCAGGCTTCTCATCCTGTTGTCCTTTCTGACAAGGTAGTAATATTTGTTGACAAATCTATTGTCAGCAAATAGTCAGTGGAGTATGATTTATCATAGTCTCATA
>VXAK01007932.1:0-24351 GCA_013399435.1 Arenaria interpres
AAAAAAAAAAAAGAGTTGATTTTAAGGGACTATATTTCTTTGTCTGAAATTGCTATAGGAAGTACCTGAATATATGTATTTGTTGTGGCTAAGAGTACGACATACAGTTCTTACAGTTTCGGTACCAGTTGCATTAGGGATTTTGGTACTGGTGCTTACAGGGAAGTAAGTATTTGTGTTACTAAAACAAGCAACAAGAACCTTAAATAGCCTTTCACTTTTTCTCTAAGCTGGATAATTCTGTTCAACACTTCTTCCCAGTAAAGCAGATTTGCAGTATGTTGGTTCTTTTTTATTACAAAAAAAGAATTTGTGCCTACTTAAAGCACCTGTTCTGTTGTGTTGAGTACCAGAATAAACTTCGTCTAATATGCAAACAGTACTTTTCACTACTTACAATCATCTGTTGATTCAGGCAATTACTTCTAGCAGCTTCTGCCAGCTGTTTTTTGAAAACAAATTATCTTCTGTGATTTCAGAGAAAACCTTTCCATGAAAGTTAATGCAGTCAAGCAGTTGGTGGTTTTGTTAAGAGCCTGAAGAAACAGAAGGAGCTTATCCTTACAATTTTGTTAGTCCAGACTCCTAAATTTCCAGAGCTCGATAAAGATAGGTAGTGAAGGTCAAGCTTTATTTCAGATGGACATCAATATACTTAGTTCCCTTGAAGTAATTACATGGGGTGGGCATGTACTGCCTCGTCTGTTTCCTGTGCCCTTTTTAGTCTTTGAAGCATACAAGTATCAGTAACATTGGTGAATATCAGTGATTGCTTTCACAGGATCCCTTCAGAGAGAATACAAGAGCCTTTGATCTACTTACCTTTGAAGGCTGTGGTCCTTGGACTCCAGACAATGTCAGGAGCTTGGCTTTTTCTTTTAAGCCATGATTTGGCATCCTGACATATTTTCCCTTTTTCTGGAGGAGTCTCATGAGTTTGTCTTTAAGCCTTAGTCTTTGGAAAGCCTTGGAGAATTTCATTTGTTGTGCTAGAACACTTGTATGACTTTTTAGCTGGACTTGATGTAGGATAAATGTTACCAAAGTTGGAAGCTATTCAAAGCTGTTAGAATTTATTTTCTTAGAAAAAGATGGTTATGATAACTGAAACCAAGCAATCAGACTTTTCTGGGTTGCATAATTTATTAATTAGCTCTGAATCCAGTAGCACTATGTAAATTGGAAGCAACATGGGATTTGGGTCTCCATGTGAATTTACTTTTCTTGAGGATTGAGAGCATGACATAGAATAAATTGAAACTGCTTTTGCTGTGTTTCTGAAAGCTGTGGGAGTAGAAGCTACTTTGGGGGACTGAAACAGGCAAGTTATTTAAGAGTAAGAAGTAACCATCTACAGCTAAAATAAAAAAAAATCAGCCAGGCTGAAGCAGAAGCGCATAGGTATTTGGAGGACTGATAAAATAGTCCTTCAGCTGAGAAGACGTGTTTTATCTTTAAGAAATAAGTCAAAGGCAGGAAGTGACAATATTGATTCAAAAGTTTCAAAGTTGGAAGAGTGTTGAGTCCTTAGTATTAATTTCAGATCTAGTGAGACAGAAGTGATAGGAGAAGCGAGAAAGAAATGAGAGACACTTGGATGTTCCTACTGATAAGAGTTACATCAAAGAATAGTTCAGATTGAAAGGGATTGCAGGAGATATATAGTCCAACCTTCTGCTCAAACCAGGATCAGCTATGAGATCAGGTTGCTCAGGGCTTCATCCAGTTAGGTCTTGAAAACCTTCAAGAATGACAATGGCAGACCCTCTCTGGGAACCTGTTCCGCTACAACAACATATATGCTGTTAAGGTGGAAAAAGTTTCTCCTTCTCTGAACCTCTTTGGATTCGATTTGTGACTGTTGTCTCTTGTCCTCTAGCCATGCATTGCTGTGAAGTGACTGGCTGCATCATCTTGATAACCTACTTTTAGATATTGGGGGGTGTATTATACCCTCTGAAGTTACCTCTTCCCCACCTGAACATACCAAGTTCCCTCAGTTCTTATATGTACTTCAGCCCCTGACCGTGTTGGTGACCCTCCCCTGAGCTCACTCCAACTTTTTTCCTGTGTTATGGGGGAGGTGTGTGCTTAAAACTGGTCGTCATCCTAATATGTGTTGTAAGAAGCACCAAATAAAAGGTGATTAATTGCTTCCCTTGATCTTCTGGCTATGCTACTACTAATACAGTCCAGGATGGTCTTAGCTGTCTCTGCTTGTATTACTGTGCTGCTGATTGTGGCTAGCCTCCTGTCTACCAACATTACTGTGTCCTTTATCAGCATAGCTGCTCCCCAGCCGCTTACCAGCCACATCACTGCAGAGGCTCTTCCTTCCTAAATTCAGATCTTTGCATGTGTCCCCGTTGAACCTCAGAAGGTTTATGCTGGCCTGTTCCTCCTCCCTGTCTAGGTTCAAGGGAATGGCAGCCCTTCTCTTGAGGGTATCAGTTGTGTTGTGTTGCGGCCTGTCCCCACCCAGTTCACTGTTACCTGCAAACTTGGTGAGATTGCAGTCTTGGCCTGATCCAGGTGATGGATAAAGATGTTAAACAGACTCTAATACAGACTCCTACAGGATTCCACCTGTTACCAGCCACTACCATCTGATCTTATATCAAACCATTTTTATCAATGTTGTAGTTCACATGTCTAGACTGAAGTCCTAAGTTGGCTATAAAAATATTGTGTGAGACACATTATTTTTTTACATCAAAGAATAGTTCAAGCTGAAAGGGATTGCAGGAGATCTACAGTTCAACCTTCTGCTCAAACCAGGACCAGCTATGAAATCAGCCTTGCTCAGGTTAAGTTATATTTAACCTACTTGCTTTCCTTTTGTCCACAGATCTAGTTACTTCATTGTGGAATATAACTGGGTTGGCCAGATATGATTTAGCTTTGGTAAATCCTCGCTGACTGCTCCCAATCACCTTTTTTCTCTTTCTTCAGCCCAGAGAGTTCTTCAAAGAGGATGACCTTGCTTGATGACCTTCTGGGAACTGAAATGAAGCTCACTGGTCTCTAGTTCCTTGGCTTATCTTTTTGCCCTTTTAAGAAGGGCAAGGTGTGATGTTTGCCTTTTTTCATTTGCCAGGACCTCCCCCAATCTCTGTGACCTTCCAAAGATGATAATGAGCAGTCTTGCTGTCACATTGGCCAGCTTTGTCAGAACCTTTGAGTGTAGGTGAGCTGGCCACTTCAAATCCTATGGGTTTTGTTCTTACAAGTAATCCTAGGCTCAATCCTTACCTACTGCTAGCAGTTGTTCTCTTTGAGCCTTTTTACTGATGGTAGAGTCTTGGGAGACCTTGTCCGGGAAGACTGAGGCAAAAAGGCATTGAGTGTGGTGGCCTTCGCTATGCCTGCTGTTGATAAATCAACTGGTCTGTGTAGAAGCAGGTCTGTATTTTTTTTCTTACCTTAATGTAGTGGTAAAATCTCTTCTTGTTGTCTTTGTCATCCTTGGCAAACATCAATTCTAGGTGAGCTTTTGGCTTTCCTGACACCATGCCTACATACTGAGGCAATCTTTCTAAATTCTTCCTGGATTCCATGGATTTCTGTCCCTGCTTCTGTCTCCTGTTGTTTGGCCTTCTGGCTTTCTCATGAGTGGTGAGAAATAGATAAATAAATTTCTCTATTTAGCCATGCCAGGCTCTTTATTCATCTGTTTTCCTAAGTACCACAAGGACTGACACAGTACAAGAACTGTTTAAAATTTTGGGAACAGTCTGCTGTTGGAAAAATTTGAAGTCATGCCATTCTGAGTAGAATGTAGTCAGGTTCAGTCAACTTTAGGAGTAAGCTGTGTACTTAAAATGAGGGTTGATTATGCAATATGTGACATGGTCTTTCTGAAGAGAGCTATTTTGTTAATTAAAATATGATGAATTCCATTTATTATATGTAATTTGGGTGCCATATCCAAATGATGAAATAAATTTGTGACTGGAAGCCTAACACAAGCATTGGTAACTGAAAAGTACATAACCACTTCTTGAAAAGCCTTTCTTAGAAGGAATATATAACTTTCCTCAGTGAAAAAAAAGAAAAAAGTAACTTCAGAAACCATATAGCGTGCTAACATGATATGTGCTATATCAATTGATTGTCTTTAGAAGTATGTATGTATACTTCACAAAAATATTTTCGATAAAAATGTTCTAATGCTGAAACTTTACAGATTGGAGAGAGAGTACGTCTCCACAAACAAGCAAATGAATGAGAAGATTGAAGAAAAGAAGAAGGTAATTAAAGACCTCTCTGAGAGACTAGGGAATAGTGAAAAAATCTACCGAGAATTACAGGAGGAACTTGCAATGGTAAGACAAAAGGCCTGTGGCAATAATTGTTTAGGGTTTTTTAAACATGCTGTGAACATAATCTGCATTTGCTGTGCTGAGCTGTGGAAGAACTCTGCCATCATGTTACTCTGCTTTAAATACAGCTAATACACTGGAGAAGCTAATTTGAAAATATATTTTAAGTGGTATACCATGTATTTAACTGAATAGTTACTTGCACCAAACGATTATTTTAAAAGTATGGCTATGAGTAAAGAGTAACTTGTGTTTGCATTCCTTGGAAAGAAGGCAATTTGTAGATATGGATTATGATTCCTTGTGGAGAATATCTTTCTACCCAAGCCTTTTTCTTCTCCAGGGTTTAATACCTACCAGTGTAGGCTTGTTTATTTCTATTTCACATAGTATTTTGTTTTTAGTGGAAGCATTTAACTGTAAAAATTGTTGAGAACTGCTTATTTGAAGGTGACAAAGCAGAGGGATTTTTTTATTGTTGTTTTGGAGTGGATTTGGCATATTGGATGCATTTTACTGGATTATTTTCTGAAATCTTTCTCCTTTTTTATGACCAGTTGGGGCCTTCCCACAGTCTCTATCCACCTCTACTTTGAATAACAATTTTGCCATACTGTTGCACAGCAGCAGGGAGAAAGCAAAGATCTTAGGTTGTCTAGAAGACATTCTCTCCTTCCATTGTGTAGCGGTATTTGTATTATTTCTATACTTAGCCCATGTAAACTGTTTTTGATACTGGCTTGCAAACTTCTCCGCTTTCTCTCTCTTGGAGCTGTGAGTATGGAGGGTCAAAGTGGTCTGTCACCTGCTGCTGACAGGCATTGTGCTAGTCAGTGAGCAGGAGCGGATACCTGCATCAGATGATCTTCAGACTTGTTGATGTCTTCTGTTCAGTTGATGGAATTATTCCATACATTATCTTAGTGTTACCCACTTCCCAGACAGATTGGTAACTAATAAATCGAAGAAAAATCAATTCAAAACCCACCTCTTCCTTATGGGAGAATCACAGCTTCTTCCATGCCAGCATTAATGTATTAGAATGCATTTACTGGCTTAGTTAACCTGGAAAATTCATCTTATTCATCTTGGAAAAGAGTACAAAAAGACAAAAGCAACTATCTCCCTTAACTACAGTCAGTAATGATTGCTATTTATAAATATAAAATGCAATTCCAAGCTGAAAATTTTCTACTAGGAACCTTGAGCACTTGCTAGCTGTTGCTGTCATACGAATTTTCCTTTTCATTTTGTATTCCTTAGTAAAATGTATGTTATACCTGACAAAAATTCAGGACAAAATTCTGTTCATGATCAAGGTTTCTGGTAATGGCAACAGTATTAAATGGTGTACTCAAAATGAACATTACATTAGTGAAAGGTAAAAAGCAGAATAGATTGTCTCAGTTCAAAGAACTGTCTTATTCATGGAACCGGTTGTTTTAATTGTTTTACTGGAATGATTCTGAACCACAAGATTGTCTTGAACAGGTAATAAAAGTACTTGTTTTCTGAGGAGTTGTATTAGTGGTCCCCTATGGGATTAGATTTTTATCACCTTGGATGGCTTTGTATTTTTCCTGAAGACTTTTGTATTTGTTAGGGAAGCAGGAGTGCCTGTGTGTGGTCTTGTTTACTCAGTCTGGACAGCTTTTTGTTATTTTTCTTCCCAAAATGAAAAAGCAGGAGACTTTAGCAGAAACTAAGTAGAGTTAGCATTTCATATGCTGTTTCTAGGCTTCCATATACCTATACTAAAATTGTGTGAAAATGTCAGTGTGTTCTCTTGCCTTCTTTTCGCCTCCTTGCTTTCTTGATCTATTCATTACATCCTTGTATTTTATACTATTGTTAGACATTCTCAATATGTCCTTTCTGCTCCAGTCTGATAATCTTATATTGGTTTATCACTGTACTGCTATAATCCAAGTTACTGTTTTTGTTTGTTAAATATTTGGGAAATATAAGCAAACAAGTGAAGGCTCTTTGTTTTCAGAGAAGCAGGGATGAAATACGTTCTTTAGAAACTCTATATGAAAAAAAAAAATGTTTTTTTTATGACTTAGCTGAATGTATAGTAAAGTAGTTATGCTGCTTTTAATTTTAAATACCAGCATGTGGCAGAAGTCTGCCAGAAATTTGCATGGATCAAATGTGATAGGTTCTGTTGGTATCAAACAAAACTGCTTATGAATGTTCAGTGTGAGCAGGCTCTCGAGATTTCCATTATGTTTTTCTGAGGAAATTGATCTCAGGCTTGTCGTTATTTCCAGCTAGGGTTTTTAGAAATTCTTAGCTTGAAGAATAGGAATTTGGAAGCATGGCCATAGTGATTCAGAACTTGTTTTAAGTTGAAACAGTCCCAGCTGTATTCTTGCCCCATGGAAAGAATAAGGGTTGCCTTTAACAGTTTTTAAAATTACTCAGAATATTTACATTTCTGGCGCCTAATAGTGGATGATCTTTAATTCTTAGTACTGGACAAGCAGGAGAACATTGAACCTTTATTTTATGAGAAATATATATTGAAATTTGGTGAACTTGCTAACTCACCAGAATGCATGTAAGGAAATGGAAGTCATTACAAATAGTGTATTTGAGTATAGATTCCTTTAATTTGGAAGAACTGTGTATTCATTTCCCCTCCTTTGTATAGATACTATCAGGAGTAGCATAATTATTGTATAAGTAGTGTAATGGATTACACCAAGAGCCTGTCTTTTTCTGCGTGGCATGTAAGTCTTTCTCCTACAGCCATGCATGCAGCTATGCACTGTATATATCTCACCTGTCTGTAGCAGCCTTGTAGATTATCATGAGCTGGAAGTCAGAACAGAAGTGTTTGAGAATCTAGTTCCTGGACAGAGGCATTAACCGTTGCTCTGTAACAGAAGTGTTTTAAGTATTGACTGAACACCCTGAAGATTATCGTTCTGTTCTACAAATTCTGTGGAGCAGAATCTGGTACTCAGTGGCAAAGATATAAATCTCATCTATATGATTTATTGTGGACAGAGATTTTTCTTTCAATTTAAAAAAACTGAGATGCAGTCTTCATTAATTTTGGGCTAATGGTTGTTAAATGTTATGTTCCCTTGATTCTCGTTTTGCTTGCCTTAACTCAGGGGTGCAATGTTTCTACCCAGATGCTACTTCTGTTATTGTCCTAGTTTAAGAGGACCAATCAGCGTAGCATGTAGCATGTGCTTAAATGATCTTCTACAAAGAAACCGATTCTGTAATTTATTCTGTAAGTGGAGAGGCCACTCAAGCTGTGACATCTCAGCGGTTGAAGAGAGGCATGTAAAAATTGCTTTTAAAGTTGCCAGTTCTTGAAAAATTTTCAGACTAAAAGACAATCAAACCCCAAAACCCAAAGTGATACTTTTGTGACACTCTCCCACCAAAAGGTTGTTGCAACTCTCTCTTTAGAGGGCTAAAATAGTTCCATATAAAACTGAGCAATTTTGATTAATTTTATTTCAGGTGAGGTTATTTTGTCAAACCAGGACCGTGCGTAAAACCAATACACTAAATTTCTTGAGAAATTGTATTTAATTTACACATGGCTAGACACTTTTTAAAAACCCCTCTGTAGACTTCAGAAAATTCTAGCTAATATAAGAAAATAAAGAAACTCTATTAAGTATTCAGTAGTTAGATAATTTGAGCAAAAATAAATAGTAGCCTAAGGAGGAAGATTGTCACTGAGGGTTTTGTTTTGTTTTTTCAGACTGCAATTTATGCTTGATTGCTTAAAATTTGTGCCACTATTCTGCTAATACAGAATATCACTCAAGTAAAACTAATTTTTTGTTAACTTTGGAGCAGTCATTTGGAGCCTTTTTCTATAAATGCTTTGATTTTGTTCCCCCAGGGTCGTGCCTGTTAAACATTCTGATGTTTTTTTAAAGAACTCACCCAAATGCTTTTCAAGGAGTATCTGAACACACTGCCTTTTGGTGGCTGTGTGGGTAGTTCTGGCTGTGGCACTTGCTCTGCCATTGTCAGGTGGGATTTGTACTCAGTCTGAACAGGGGGATTAGTGTGTGTGCAAGACAGTCACACAGGAGAATCCCTGTAACTATAAACAAAGTAGAGAAAACTCCTCTTGGAATAATGACAGTTTGTTGCAGGACTGGACCCCAGTTCCCTGCATAATACTGCTGGGGTTTTAGTACGTTAATTTCAAAAAGGCCTTGAACTCCTGTCTACATGTTTGGTTTTTTTTAAATGCTACTGAACTTCAGATACAGGCCCACATCAGGTCATGTGGGTTATTCTGGAAGTATGCACAGAGTTTGCATTTATTTCGTTCAACAATAGCCTTTGGAAAATGCTGAAAAAACAATGGGATGTCATTTTTGTCCCGGAACTGGTAGTGGAATGATACCAAAATTGGATACTGGTAGTTACAGAAAATATCTCTGCAACCAAGATAGTAGGGAATTGCCCAGATAAATGTAAATACCCTAATTCTGGAAGATTAGTGTAATTCTGACAGTGCAATAATTTTTATTAGTAGGTTTTCCTAATAATTCTGGTTATTCTTATGGATAAGGATACAAAGCATTTGGAAAAAAGATTTTCTCCTGGTTGGAGCCTCAGTACTTGTATTGAAAAATACTTGGCTTCTATTTTTAATTTCTTTAAAAGTGCAGTTGTGTTTAAAAATTGATGGTTAAGTAAATATGTTGCCAAATGCATTTTTCTACCAAAAATTCTTTTGTCCTCAAGGGATATTTTGTGATAATAGGGGCCTTTTTAAGGTTATGAAGTTTGACTTGGGGAAGCATTGTATATGCTACAATTCAGAATGTATTCTGTGTTCAGAAAGTATGACTTTGCCCCCATATTGTTTGGTTTCTGGCCTCCTATTCTGAATATTTTGTGAGGGAAGGAATTGTTTTTGGGTGGTATAGGAAATACTAATATATTTTGAGAATTTTAAATTCTCAAGTGTTCATGCAAACTTCATAAGAAGACTTTATCAATGATTCCTGAAGGCAGGTTCTACCAGTAAAGACCAAGGTGAAAAAGGCATTGGGAAGGCCTTTTCTGCATTCTTGGTAACAAATCTACTGCCCCATTCAGCAGTGGGTCCACATTTTGCCTAGTCTTCCTTTTGCTACTGATGTATCTTAGGAAGCCTTTCCTGTTGCCCTCCACATCCCTTGCCAGATTCAGCTTCAGGTGGATTTTGGCTTTCCTAAGCATAGCCCTCCGTGCTTGGATGGCATCTGTCTTTCTTCCAGGTCATCTATGCCTACTTCCATCTCCTTTATGCTTCCTGTTATTTGAATTTAGTCAGGAGCTCCTTGTGCATCCATACAGGCCTCCTGCTCCCTCTGATTTTCAAGGTCGTTTTCAAGGATCACCTCCAAGGTCAGAAATGTTACCCCAATGTGCAGAAAAGTCAAGCAAAGTCAGTAGAAGGCTTACTTTACAAGTGTTCTTTCACCTATTTCTACTAATTGTGGTCTGGGAAGCAAACTCTCTTTAAGTAAAGGCTTTAGCACTTTGTCACCTGATTTCCCTTTTGAAGTAATTTAGGGAATGCTCACATCAGTACCTTTCCGGTAATTCCACAGGAATGGCATCCCCTAACACAAACATGACAATGGAGGGAATTGCTGAGAGGGAAGTAATATCATCTCCTGACATAGTTGGATCTGGCAGAAGATCTCTTTCAGCAGCTGCAATTGATTATGTTTGACTTCTACACTTGCGGACTCCATTGTTTTTTCCAAAGTAAATAGTTATGTATACTTGCTGTATTTCTTCAGACGGAAAAAAGGAAAACTAAGAGAGTTACAGCTACTGCCACAAACTATCAAATGGGTGCTTACAGAGGAGATGGAGCTACACTCTCCTAGAACTGTGCAGTGAAAGTATGAGAGAAAACAGAAGTTTTAGAAAGGGAAATTCTGATTACCTGTAAGGCAAAAAAATCAACTTCATAGTGAGCATTGTGGGATACTGGAGCAGGTTGCCTGGAGGGGTTGTTGAAACTCCATCCTTGAGGATACTCAAAACTTGTCTGGACGAGGCTCTGAGCAATCTAACCTGACTTCAAGCACAGCCCTGCTTTGAGTGGGGAGTGGGACCAGATGACTTCCAGAGATCCTGTCAGCTTAAATTATTCCATGATTTTATGACTCTACACATTCTTATTAGATACCTGTCAGTGAGACATAAGAAATTAGATCGATATGTTCAGGCCCTTTTTGACTTTTAACCTGTGCCTGGATTTCCATCACTGTAGTTTACAGTACGTTTCTTCAATTTCTGATGATGGGGACAGTGATTGAAAATGGGAGTTAGATACTAAATACTTTTCAGCTTAAGTGTAGAGAAACTGGCTAGTGCAAGGAATTTCCTTTTGATCTTTATTGCAGTTGAAAAAGAGACTGAAATTGGCTTAGGGAGGGTAGATGCAGTTAGCAAATAAAGCACAGAGAAGTGTTGAACGCTGAATAAACTGGAATATACTGACCAAATTGTGATAAATTAATTAAACTAAATGAAGAAATTGCATGAGGAGATTGAAAAAAAAATCTCACATTTGACTTTTTCCTGGGAAAAGGTTTTTCTGGGAAAATTTAGTCTGACCTTGTCTGTGCTGAAGTGGTTTATGTGAAAAGACTATTTATTTTATTGTGATGCTGATCATATTGATGTATTTTCTTATTTTTTATATGTGAGGTCTTTCAGATTTTATCAGTACATGAGAGTAAATTTTTTTAATGTGTTTGCATCCCATAAAATATTTTTACTGGAGCTCAGCAGTTACAAGCTCTATTTATATAGATAATTTTATAGAGAAAGAATTAAGAGTTAGTTATTTTCGAATATATAGAAGTGGTTTGGAAATTCCTTATGAAGTGCAGTGCAAACTCTCACACAAGGAAAGGCGTGTAAATGCTGCAGGGGACCTAACATTGAAGTACACATATGAATAATATATTAGTTGATATACAGTACATATAATTAGAATTGAAAGAGTAAAGCAAATTTATAAAATATTTAAGCTGAATAGTGAAGAACACTGCAGAGAATTAAATGCATTTCTTGGTTTTTTAGCCTGACAGTTATATGCTACCAGTATGTAGCAATTTCCCACACTTGAGAAATTGACTGGATCCTTACACATGCAGTGAAGTATAACTAAAGCGATAGGTTATAGATATCATAGAAAACTGTAGGATTTTTCTCAATACAAAAACGGTAACCTTCCATAACCAAGTAGAAATGCAAATTACTGAAATAGGTGTTAGAATTTAGAATAAAAATAAATGGAGTCCTTAAAAGCAATGAGACATCTTTGAGAGTAACCTTTGTCATAAGAAAATCAAGAAGTTATTTAAATCTAGTATCCGGTTGATTTGGGGGGAGGGGTTGCTGAGGGGTTTGGGGTTTGTTTTTTTCTTTCCTAAATTGCTGAGAGGCATTACTTTTTGTTAGTTAGCTACTAACACTGTACATTACATGTCAGAACTACAAATGTCCAAGAGGACCTTGGTTTTGTCTGGAATTACAGGCGCACGTCTTTAAAAATTGGAAGTTTTAATATCAGATATAAATTGAAGGAACCATTTGATATAGCCTTTCTATAATAGTGATTAAAAAATCTGCTATAATGCCTTTCTGCCTTCAAAATAAAGCCACTGTCTTCATTTGAACAATAGACTGTACTTAGTGAACAGTTTCTTTAAGAAAATTCAGTGATACGAGCTGAAGGACTCTGCTGCTTTATATTCCATGCCTAAGGAGGAGTTTTTGATATTGAAGAAATCACTATCCAGCATGGAAGGTACTAACAATCAAAGGAGGCAGGTTTGCAATGAGAATAGGTGTGGGATTTGACTGAGTGCCAAATCATGAATTTCTAGCCTGTCTGCCAGTAGTTTGGTGTCTTTCTGGATGCCCTTGTAGGGTGTAACAATAGATTTCATTGCCTGCATAGATGGGTAGCTGATAATTAATGTTCATTAAGATATTTTTAAAGCAGAAGAAGATCTAGTTTTAGTACAACCACTTTTTCTTTTGGCTACCTGAACTCTTTCGTTCTTTTTAAAGTGTGTTTCAGGGTTCTTTGTTACTTATTTGGCGTGTTTTGTTAAGTCTCTTCACTTAAGAAAAGGAGTAATAAGAAATATATGAGGAATTTAAATTTAAAGGGGAACAAAAATACCATTGTGATCTGTATTTCTTCTGTTTACCATTTTAATGGGTTTCTTTTTTTCCCCTCTTGTCTTGTCTGTATCTCCTGTCAAATAAAGGCCAAGAAACACCAGGTCTTTCTAACAGAGACGTATGAAAACAACATGAGAGAGCTGGAGTTACTCTTGGACAGCTTTGCTATGT
Source organism: Arenaria interpres (assembly GCA_013399435.1). Taxonomy (NCBI): domain Eukaryota; kingdom Metazoa; phylum Chordata; class Aves; order Charadriiformes; family Scolopacidae; genus Arenaria; species Arenaria interpres. Next base: position 12,690 of record VXAK01007932.1, read on the forward strand.
CAGGCCAGCGGACAGCAGGTTAGTTGAAGGTATAAAATGACAGATGCATCTGTCAATGTTCCAAAGTCACTACATTGTGGGAATTCTGCAGATGCCTCTTGCATTCCCTCTTCTCAACATGCTTTGATTTGATGACATGTTAAGAGCAGTTCTCACAGCAGTCAAATGGCCTTGCTAGCTGAGAAAGGGTGACGGAATGTGGACCTGCTGTTGTCAGCCCAGAGCTTGATTTACAAATGCTGGGGTGTATATGATCGGTCAGAAAAGGGCTCACTTGCTGTGCTCTAAATCCAACTGAGAAAAAAGTCCTTACAGTATACCTGCAAAGGGAACAGATGTTTTGCCTGAACTGAGCCAAATTCTGAGGCAACCTTCAGCAACTTAAAGGTCATATATTCAAAAAGGTTGTGTAGGACACATGATATAACACAATACTTTTTACTGTTGATTGTGGACTAGTACTATGTTGCATTCATTTGACCTAATGCAGAACAAATATTTCTCTGCTTTCATTAAAATTGTAAGTCATTGGTTATCACTCTGCTACCTAGCTTTATATGTAATTATTGTATCAAACTCAACAAACTGCTGCCTGCCTACACATTTGAAAAAGTGGCTGACATAAACAAGGTGAATTTCACATCAAAGCTAGTATTTTTTTTAAAGGTGAAAATAATAGGCTTTAAAAATCTTCATTTAAAACTATCTATGAAAGTTTTCTCTATGTGGTTCCTGTTAGAAAGTCACATACTAGACACAAAATGCTTCCAACTTACAGTGCAAGTAAACTGTAAGAAAACAGGCAAAATGTTGCTTAATGAGCAAATGGGTTTATTTTCTCTAAATTGTGGCTTTTTCTGCATTTTTTAGCAACAGTAGACATAAATGGGTCATATAACATCTTTAAATGAAGATGCATTTTTTTTGTATCTGCACAAAAAAATTTTTTTTTGAGGCCTGGTACTCTTGAAATTGAATAAAGGAACTTATTGAGATTTCTGTTGTCCTTAAAAGACTAGCCTTGAGTCTGTGATGCATTGATTTCCTCACATGGGCTATATGATGTTTTATTTGGGAACTGGTATCAGTCTTATTCTGTAATTATAAATGTAATTCCTGTGGGTAATACCTGTAGATAAGTCAGACTGAAAAGCTCTTCAAAACTGTATGTTTTCCTCAATCTTGCAAAGTTCCGCATGCCCGGAGGGGCTTCAGCAATTCTGGGGGGAGCTGGATGCTGCTGCCAAAGTGCAGTTTCCAAAGCAGTAATTGTCTTTTGGGTAGGTTTTCTGTTCTCCCTAGTGGTAAACCTTGCAGAGAACAGCTTTGACCTGTTTCTATAATCTAGGGATTCAGTAACAGTAACTTCAGTATTAATTTGCTTTGTTTAAAGTAAACTTTGAAAGATCTTATTTGAAGAGCTTTTTTTTTTCTTAAGCTTCAGCATCTCTGCAGAGGCTCAATTGAGGCAGAAAGTAAAATTTAGCTTTACTGTGGATTGAATCTTTATGGCTAATATTAAAGTGGACACTAAGACATTTGTTCTACATATTTATTATGCTTCTAAGTGTGAAACTTACTTTTCTAATGCTATTGCCTTACTGTGTGGTACCTACAAATTTATTATGTAATAGTATGACAATTTTCAAAAAAATGTTTAATGTAATCATATTTGAAATAGGAATGGCTAGGTGCCAATAAAAGTAAAAATCCTAAATAAATCTTTGTAGTCCAATTAGCAGATGAGGGGCTTCATGAGCCACAGCTGACTGGAAAGTCTTTCTTTGTTATTTTTGGTTTTTAACTGTCAACTCAAGTGGTTGAGAGATCTACTTAAAAATCTGTCAATATTAAAGGTCCAGCCCCTTCACTTAAGTACTCACTGGACTTTGATTATTTGGCTATATAGGAAAAAAGGAGACTATATTTTTAAGAGTAAAAACCAAATTAAATCCACGTCTTCTCCTTTTTAAGTGACCTTTATGAATTTGCCACAGTATTGTTATTCTTTTTGGGTAATATGCATGATTTCAGTTTGTCCCTGTTCAGTTTATCATATTTTACAGTTATTCAACAACAGGGTTTGTGCTCAGGGAAGTTTGCCTTCATTTCAGGAAGAAAAAATAATTGTGGTTGTAGCAATCTGAAAAAAAAAGTGCACTGAATATAAAGTGCTAAGGGTGTTAGCTGCTTTAAGTTTGTGTCACTGCTTAATGCAGGCCACCAGTACTGTTTTGGTCAAAAATCTAGAACACAGCACCATATGCCGCTATGAAGAAAACTAACTCCATCCAAGCCAGGCCCAGTACTTTTAGTAGAAATTGTGAAACAGCAGCTGTAAGTGTTAACTCACTTGAATACCTCCAGTTGAACCTGGCATTTTCCCAAAATTCTTGCCCCAAACTCTTAGATGAGACTGGGCAAGTGCTTCAAGTATTGGGTTTCTCCTTCCTCATTGCTGAAACAGACCCTGTCCAGCAAGAGAGAGCCATTTGGATTATGTTGCATGTCTCCCACGTAGCTCATAGAATCATAGAATCGTCTAGGTTGGAAGGGACCTTAAAGATCATCTAGTCCAACCATCAACCTAACTCTGACAAAAAAATAAATAAGAAATAAGAAATAAAAATTACTAAACCATTTTCCTGAGGACCATGTCTACCTNGACCATGTCTACCTGTCTTTTGAACCCCTCCAGGGATGGTGCCTCAACCACTTCCCTGGGCAGCCTATTCCAATGCTTGATAACCCTTTCGGTGAAGAAATGTTTCCTAATATCCAATCTAAACCTCCCCTGGTGCAACTTGAGGCCATTTCCCCTTGTCCTATCTCCAGTGACTTGGGAGACGAGACTGACCCCCGCTTTTCTATACCCCCCCCTTCAGGTAGTTATAGAGCGCGATAAGGTCTCCCCTCAGCCTCCTCTTCTCCAGGCTGAACAACCCCAGCTCCCTCAGTCTCTCCTCATAAGACTTACTCTCCAGACCCCTCACCAGCTTTGTTGCCCTTCTCTGGACCCGCTCCAGCACCTCAATGTCTTTTTTTGTGGTAAGGAGCCCAAAACTGGACACAGTTCTCGAGGTGAGACCTCACCAGTGCCGTGAGGACAGACAACATTTGGCCAGTGTTAAAGCCATAGGCTTGTTTTCAGCAAGGGCAGGATGGTAGAATCTCTTGGCAGTCTGGGCTGCCTAAAAAACAGGTTTGCAGTAAAGGCAAGGAACATCAGCGTGAAAAGCTTACTGGCAAAACTCTGGTTTTGGCAAATGTGATGTCAGTTTAGATTGTTCAGAGGTGTGTTTCAGTGACAGCATTGCAGGCTAGGACTTTAGAAATGAAGATTAGATGCTTGACGAAAGCTATGGGGTAGAAGACACCCCCTAGATTGACTTAATAGGTATTATTTTAAACTGAATGAGAATCGTGAGTTACACCTTCTGTAGAGCTAGAAGCTTTTTTCTGTGCAACAAGATCACTGCAAAATGTTCCTACAGTGGGGAGTAGTGAGAAGTGGCTTTTGTAATTGAGAAGACAAGATTGGAGGCCTATGCGTCCTTAGCTACTGCTGCGGTTAAGAGATAAAAATGATACTAAAGTGTTACTAGTCTCTTTATTAAATGTGAAATCTAAACTTCTCACAAAATTTTATGAATTGTTCTTAGGTTGATTCTACGTGTAACATTGCTATGTGGGACATCTGTAGGACTCAGAGGCTTGGTTAAGGGCACTGGAGTTTCATTAAGAAGATTTTGCTTTTCCCTGACTCTGCAGAGCTTTAGAAACTAGTAAATAGGTGTCGACTGGAGTGGCTGATAGGACAGAGCAGGAGTCTGTCACTGGGACATGCCTTCTTTTTAAATTCACTTGCATGCTGTAGAGCAGGTCTTGCTCCTGTTACTGAAAGCAATCTTGCAAGCCTGCAGTGATATGACTAGGTGTGACTTTGACAGTAACAGTTGACAGGCAAGTTGAAGTGAAAAGTTATTATCCAATCTGAGAAGTGCTCTGTGCCTTCTGGTATTATCAAAGGGTTGAGAGAGAAGAGGCTAATTAATTGAAAAAAATTTCAGAGCGGCTGTTGGCAATACTTTCCAACTGGTGCATACATGTGAAGTTTTCCTCTGACTACCATTGGTGCATTATTTACAGCCTACAGGACAAATCTGTATCATTTTTGTATAGTGCTTTGAGTAGAGTATCATGCGTATTAGAGAACACTAACTGTAGGATTCCTGAAAAAAACCCCTAATATGCAACTCTGTAAGTGCACCTCCTATAACTGACAAAGTTTTATGGAGAGCCAAAGAAGAGGCTTAGAGTTCAGTATCTGCTTTGACTTTATGAGCCACCCTAAGTATAGATTGCTTAGTGACACTGACCATTCAGAGGTGATAAAAGACCTGTATCATCTGCTAGTTCTGCTGGGAATTATGATTGTTTAGCCTCTCTGTAGTTCCAATGCCAGAGACCTTTTCACTTCTTTTGCAAAATGGGGATGCTATTAGTGATGGTAAAGTTAGTTTTGCTTATAAAACATCTTAAGACTTATGGTAAAGATTGTACTAGAATTTGTTACAAAATAAGTTTCTAAATGCTGCATACGAATGTAAATAATGCTGAGAAGAATCTGTCAATAACCTAACATTTTGCTGTAACACCAGAAAAAAATGAATAGTTTGTTCTTGGAAATTTAATATCAGCTGACATCTTGTGACCTTCTGATCAATACAGTGTTGTTTTGCTTTCTTAGCACATTGTACTAAAGACTTTGGAATGCTCAAACTTGTTCATATGTCCCTAATTAAGGCAACTAGATCAGAAGTCTCCATCTAACGGTTTAATAAATAAGTGTAGTGTGTGTATAATGGGTATATCAGCTTTAAGATTTATAATTGAAACTTTATGTAGAACTCTGCAGACAGATAATAAATTTTTTTTACTATTTCCTTTGGAATGAAATTCAAGATCATTTAAAAGGTTTTTAAGACCTCTCCAAGCATAACAGTCATGTGATCTTTGGCTCGGTAAAGCTTTGAGTAAATGAAGTACTACATTATAATATGCATGCTTAGTCACAACAGCAAAATAATGTCAGGAAAAGTGTAACATACTTAACTTCCAGGCAACATGTTTTTCGAAGTGTGTTATTGTGTGGTTTTAGAGTTGGCTGATCTGACTGAATGACACAGACTTGATCACAGTAGAAATTATATGCGAGACTGCATACCAAATACATTAGGTAGAAATGTAATCCAGAATTTACAGTTCTGTATCTTGTATTCAAGCTTTTATACAAATGTCTTTCAGATGTATTTGCTGTGGAAGTATGGCTATTCAGCTGCATCTCTTGTGGCAAACAAGGCTGCTGTTCAGTGTTTGGTATTGTCGCTGAAGCCCTAACTAATTTTAATACCTCTCATCCAGGGGAGTAGTTTTCTCTCTGTGGCTTTAAGGCTTAATTTTCATTCTGTATTTTTCTTCAGGCACTTGTAAGGACAAAGATAAACCTCCAAGCCTCTCTGTCCTTGAGACTTTGAGGTGTACCTTGACAGCTTACCAGAACAAGCTGGAAGATACGTCTAATGAGGTAACACTTGCACTGTTTGGCTCTATATGTATCGCCTTCGGCCAGCAGCAGTACATACGCTTTGCTTGTAAAAAAGGTCAGAAGAGCGGGAATGTTGAGTTGACAGCTTCACATATACCCAAAGAAGTAATCTCTGTCACTACAGTTTCTCTAAGCTTGCCCTACAGTGAAGTTTCACTTACATTTGGGGGCGACACGGAAAGGAAATGGGTTTTTTTTGTTGTTTGTTTGTTTTTTAATATGTTTTTCTTATTAACACTGTTGGGGTTATTTTTTCAATAAACATTCAGGAAACAGAAGTGTTCATATCTAGGATTTCAGGTAAAGATTATGGTTTAAGAGTTGCGCCATGTATACCACAATATTCCTAAATATGCAATACTTGAGCCTCAGCAGTCACTGGTGTCAGTTATGTAAATGTGCATGCTCTTGTGCATATAAACAGTGGCATAATTTTCTGAGATGAGTGTGTTTACAATGAAATCTCTTTTGGTGCTGTTCTGGGGTCTTTTCAAGTGAAATTGGACCATGACAATACTTTCTCTAAAGTATCTAAGGCAATAAGGGAGATTCTTCAATTTTGGAATTCTTGCCCTTGAAAAAAAATCAAATGTTTTCCATATAGCCCTACTGGCCTTTTATTTCACTGACTGAAAAGTCACAATCTTGCATTTATTTTCTCATTTGTATTGCTAATGCGATTAAATTAGTCCTCTTGGGTGTAGATGTTTTATGAATATATGGCTTTAAAGGCTGCAGAGAGAAGTTAACTGCACTGTTAAAGATTTTTGAACAAACTTGTAATTAGCTTATCTTTGGATAAAATTGGCAAAAACAGAAAGGCAAGGTGTGATAAGACTGTAAAAATGCCTGCACTGTTTTTTTCATTTCTAGATTTTGTCTTTTGTTTTGACAAATGCATAAGCTAGCTAGTCACTCACAACATTTAAAAAAAAAAAAAAAAAGAAAAGAAAAAAACAGAAGAAAAATATATCAGCTTTGCCCTTTTTATTGGAAAAAGAATGATCTCCCGCAAGACCTTTGAATTTGTTCAATGGGCACAAAAATAAGTGACCATGGAAACAATTATACTTTTGTAAACAGCAAGCACTGTTTGGTCTCTCCCAGTGAGATAAGAGAACCAATGTGTATAGTCATTATGAAACTCTTCTGAGACCCAAGTCTGGAAGCTGCAGAGTAACTAGGAACATATTACCCACAGCGAATTGTTATTTGGGAGGAGGAACATCACGTGACAGGCAGCACAGTTGAAAAGTCGACTCAGCAGGCTTTGGCTTAGTGATGTGCTTTGTTGTGAAACTGTGCCAGAGACAGCAGTGGGGAGACCAAGGGGGTGGCTGCTAAGAAAGCAAAGAGAGTATTCTGACAGAAAGAAGAATGAACTGTCAAGGAAAATAAATCGCAAGCAGAGCAGGACCAACTGATGACCTGCCACAAGACTTCCCAGTAGGACTGCGTGTGACTGACCCTGAAGTTGTCATATGGAGCCAGAGATCACTGAGCACCTTCATGGTGCACAGAAAGGGCAGTGCTCTGTCCTTCTTGATTACTCCCACCCCCACGGATAACGCTGCTTTTGGATTTTTATATGTTAGATATGTTTAGTAATAAAACTTTTTAATAATACAATAATGCACAAAGGGACTATGAAGGGCACTGTGCAATAAAAACAGGATGTTTTAATACACAGCAGTAAGGGTTTAGTTTTGAGTAATTATGTAGTGGTTCTTTTTATAGAGAGATTTTCAACAAGACCCCACATATTGATGAAGTTATTAATATATATGTACACCTGAATGTATACACGAAACTTGTCATGTGTCACCTTTAACTTACTGTGTTAAACATTAGATTAAACGATCTGCTTCATTTGTGTGACTGAAAGGTAGAAAAGTGTTTTGATTTTAACGCATAACAGGCTTTTGAGTGCAGAGGCTAGAATATGTTAGGGGAGAGAGAGAAGACAAGTAAACCAACAAAGAGACTGGAAATATTCCAGTAGCCCTCTGTATTTTACTGTAGTTGTTTCTAAGGATTCCACCACGTGTCCTGATTTGAGACCAAACAAAAATACAATTTCCAAAGTAATTTGTAAATTTTGTAAATGGGCTATTTCACTTGTGAGCTGCTCCTTAATGCTCAAGTGCTGGCAGTAACCTGCACTATAATACGTTTCTATTCGATGCTTGCTTTCAGACATTTGTATTGCTAACCTCATCATCAGGGAGCCAAGGATACAGATTATAATGATGTGTTGTTATCTTTCTTGAAAGTGGAAAGTGAAGCTAGTACATATTATCTCATGAGCTACTTCTAAGGTGGTTGCTTGTAACACCGCCAGCATTTCAGTACTCACCATGCCTCTCGGGAATATTGCTGCTTTTTACGGGTATGTGAGTACTATCCAGTGCTCTGTAAGAAGTAGAGACCATACTCGTTGCTGAACAATTTCTGCAAATGGACACTTGGAAAACTTGTTTTCTCAAGCCACTCCCTGGATAGTAATCTGAAGTTACTACAGTGTTAAATGCATTTTGAACTCTGTGTTTTTGTCAGATATTTTGCGAGTTAATGGGAAAGTTAATAGTGGATTCGGTTTGGGATTCTGCCACTGCTTTTTATCTTAAATCATTGTAAAAAACTTATTTAGTGCTTTTGTAATGGCACATTATTTAGATTGCATAGAGTATAAATATTGCCAAAGGAACTGAAAACAATTTTTTTTTACATTTATGTACAAAATTCTTCTTTTATAGTCAAGTGATAATGTAGCCTTCCTGTAAAAGCCTGTTTGACCTCCATATTTTTCACAGCTTGGGAAAATGAAGTCTTTGTGTGAAAAGATCACAAAAGAACTTGAGGTATCCAAAAAGAAAATGTGTGCTTTAAGTCAAGACGTTAAGGTATGATTTGATAACTTCACATAAAATTTCAAAGTTTTGCGAAAATTATGTTTGTGGATTTTCTTATCAGAATCAGCCTCTGTATCACTGTATTCTGCTGAGCAAACTAGTTTACCTTGCAAGCTTATGGGAAGCCATGCTGCTTTATTCTGGTTACCACCTTAGACCACATAACTGATCGTTTCACTGATTGCACTTCTGAAATAATTTGAAATAGATTTATCAATTTGTGAAGTATTGTTTTATACTGAAATCAGCATCAGTATTTTTTTTTCTCTTAACTATTTTGCTCAAGAAAAGGAGAAGAGAATTTAATTACCTTCATATAAAAGTACATTACCATCATATAGAAGCACATTTTATCAAAGATGTCTTTTACTTTGTTAGTTTATTTTTTTGTTTGTTTGTGTTTATCAGACAAGTTAATGCATGTATGAAGGATCAGGTCATCCTTAACAGTTGTAAAATATACAGCCCAAAATTCTTAGAATAAAATCTACCTGGGAACTGATAAAAACACTTGTGAACCCTTTTCTTTAGTTTCTGAATAGGAATGTTTTTTGTCTCTCTTTTTGGCTGACACACCGCTTTTGTAATGTCCTGTCTGGTTACATCAGTGGCCAATGGAGTGAGGAAGTCCTGAGGTCATGGTTAAACTTAATCTCCCAACTGGCAGTGTATTATATTACTGCCAAAATAGAATGTCTCTACTCCCAGTGTTTCTCAGAATCTTTTGCTGGGGATGTGCTGCTTTATGACTTCACTTTAGTCACAAATACTTCTGCAACACTTATTGAATCTTCATATTAATTGATACTTTCACATGAGCTCCCGTCATCTGATCTCAGCTTTCTTTCCTAATTTATGCTCAGACAGCTTAAGACTTCTGCTTCTGTTGCTGCACCTTTGTAAGGCATGTATATATGAGTGAAAACTAGATTCAATCTGAAAACATTTCTGTTAGAAGTTTAACATTGCTTTAATCTTTTAATATTTCCATTAAGAAGAATAAAAGTTGCCGTTGTCTTATGAATTTGGGATTATCTTTCCTATTAAATTTCCTATATAAGCAGCTATGATTTTATGAAAAACAAACAATGCTTTCAGTTTGACCTTTAGCAAACTTTAGTGGTGCTGGAATCCCAGTGCTTGTAGGAGAGGAAAGCATACGTATCTGTCCACTCCATCTCATCTTTTGGCTGAACACAGGTAGTGTATTAAGTTCTTTTTTTACCTTGTGAGATTTGGTACTGGTAATATAATGATTGTATTTATGACCATTTCTTATTATTAGTGTCTTCCCATGGTCAAACCTCCACAGAGAGTACTCACATATTTATTTTTTTTTTATCATGCAGATAAAGAATGCAGTGGGTAACAACAGCTGTCTGTGTTGCATACCAACTCAGCTGTAACAGATCAGAGATTTACTTATGAAAATAATGTATCTTTTCACAAGCTCTGAGAGCTCTCCACTCTGAAGAGGATAATTTGCGTCCATGCGTTCTGCATCTCAGCTGTGGGGGTAGAGGGGATTCCGAAGGTCACTGCATCATGGAGCTTTTAACTCTGAGATGGATGTCTGATGCTGTCTAGTTACAAGCTGTGGGGAAGGACTATTGTAAATTTTGAAATTCTGTTACTGACAAGATACAGTCAGCTTAGCCTGGAGTCTTCTGAATACATGTGGCTATATGACTATTTACTTCCTCAGATGCTGAGCACTGGAATAAGGTAACATTTTATAGCGTAAAATTCTTACCAGCCTTTTTGTTCCATGCCTCTGTTCTACAGGAAGCTCAGAATAACCTAACTGATGCCAATAAAGAGTTAAATCATCTGCACACTAAGTGTGCAGACAGAGAGACTTTAATAGGAACTTTAAAAATGGAACTGCAGAATGCACGGCAATGCTGGGAGAAGGAGAAAGTACGTGCCACAGAATCTGAAAATGAAATCCAGAAGCTTACCAGGGCTTACCAGAAGGATGTGGAGGTATTACCAGAGACAAGATGACTGTCAAAAAGAGTCTTTATTTAATCTCAACTTTATACATTTACATACATCAGATGGTTACTATTGGTCTTAACAGATTTATGCCCAAAATATGATTTTAAGTTACATATTTTGAGATATATATTTAATATCTACAAGATCTCGGGACATATTGGTTCTCCTTCCTTATATATCGGAACTAATAGCTTAACCCTTCCAGTATTTTGAATTTTTTAACAACTGAGTTTATTTAAGGAGCTGCGCCTGACCATTATTTCTTTCTTTCAAATTGAAAGTTAACAAAAATGTTTTACAATTGGAACATACAATAGTATCATCATCGTGTGTTGTTAATTACCTGTTCATGTGGCAATTCATAGATAGGAAACGTGGAATTGAGGTACTTTTACCTGCATGACACAAAACCTAGAAATTCTTATTTGTGACCTGTTAGCTCATTGTGGTTTGCTATATGTGGGAATTGCTTCACAAAATCTTACTTCAGAACTATTATCTCTCTCCTTATATTTGTTTACAGATGTTAATGTTGTTACTTTTTCCCCACAGTGAAGTAGTTCTGTACTAGCAATGGCAATGATATTCTTTACCATAGTTGTCATGCATATTGAGCTCATTACTTCCACAAATTTGGACATGGATGCCAACTGAGTAAAAAGGAAACATTCTTTCCACCTTTTTTACAGTCTGGTATTTAAATAGTGTCCACATGAAGCAGCTGGAATTGTTTCATTATCTGAAACACATCAGATAATGATTAAAGTGAAGGAAACGAGAAGCCTGACTATATTGTAAAGTCAGCATGTCTACAACACTGTGGTTGCATTCAACATGTGTGAATTGATTTTGGGTCTTGAGATGCTTTTTTTTTTCATACCAAATGGATAATTACCATCCTTGGTTTATCACAGCCTAAGCAAAAATGTTATAATGGTGGCACACTGGACTTTCCTTGGGGAATTAGGAGATTTACTAGCTACAAAGTTAAAATGTAACTAAACGACAATTTTTTTATTGCTTAAAATGCGATGAAGTAATTGTGGGAAAATGCACCTAAGTGTAATGGAAAGGCCTTAGAAAAACCATAGTTTCCCAGCTCGGTCACCCACCATTTCTTAATGTAAAGCATCATCCAAGG
>VXAK01007932.1:24497-38215 GCA_013399435.1 Arenaria interpres
GTAAATGAATGAGACATGGCTTGTGGAATTTAACTGATGAAGCTATAAGCCTATTTCGTCTAGGTATTTAGTCGTACATAATCCACGCAAAAACGATTTTTAAAAGACTTTAGAGTGTTAGTTGTATAAACAGTGTATTGTGCTGCCAAGTCAATCAGACCATTTTCTGTGTGCTATGCAGATAGTAGAATTGGATACAATTTGAATGTACCTGAAAGTGTTAACATGAATGATTAAATTACATCTACTAATAGCACAGAAATTTTTATCTATATCAGGCCATCATAACTGCTGCAGGACTGGGCTTTCTTTATTTATATACTATGGGTAATTAGACAAATCTTGTAAAAACGGTTTTCTTGCTCTGGCTTTAATATGTATGACTGCAAATATTAACAAGGAATTGAATTTTGAAAAGATTTGAGAATGAGCTTTGTGGGTTTTTTCAGCTGCGTGCAGCTCACATTACTACACATATGATGCATCTCTTTGGATTCTATCACTGTTCAGATACAACAGTTAATTTTTCTTTCTGTCTCAGGAGAAGCTAACTTTCCTCCATAGCTTATACCAGCGTTTGGTAGCAGGCTGTGTGCTTATAAAACAACCAGAAGGCATCCTAGATAGATTCTCTTGGTCTGAGCTTTGTGCCGTCTTGCAGGAGAATGTTGATGCCCTGATCTTAGACCTCAACAGGGCTAATGAGAAGGTAAGTGTCCTTAGGCACCAGCTACCTCTATTAAATTCAGTGACATTTGTCCACATCACAGTATCATTAAAAAGGACTGACATTCATCTTATTTCAAAAAGAATTTGGACGTTAATAATTCAATACCATTAATTATGGCTTGTCTACAACTCAGTTTGATGCCATTGCTGTGGGCATGTAAATGTGACTGAAGTCTGTATGAAGTCTCTAAGCTCCACTTTCTGTGCAGGACATGCTAATAGTACTAGCCAATATTAGCCACAGGGACCTAATTAAAAGAAAATAAATTAATCTTACTGATGAAGCAATTCAAAGAACTTAGTCATTTACACTAATAAAGCAAGTCTTTATTTTAGCATAAAACAGAAACAAAATGCACTTACTCCAGGAACATAATCTTTTAAATTATATGTTTATGATTCAGAGGTACTATCTGAAAAAATGCCAGTGTATTTTTTTGGTTTAATGGTAACTTTTGGACTATGAAATTTGTATTCAGAAATACAATGGAAGATACTTATTTTTATAAAGCATGTCAATATTTATTAAAGGGAGAAGCTGTACTTTTCTGCATTATTTTAATGCGTCTAAGCTTATGTGGCCTTTCTCCCCAGAAATCCCTGCGTTTCAGGAAAGAAAAGACGTCTTTTAAAATAACTTAAACTGGCTCTGCAGACTAACGTATGCCACTCTTTAGGATTTCAGTTCATGTTCTGGCTCCATTGATCAGGCCAGTCCTACAGTCTAGCAGAGTGACCCCGGATCTTGGCTGCCCTGACATTTTGTTCTTGAGGCATAGGGAGGGAAAAGCTCTTTCGGACATTTCTCATCTGCTGGAATTACGACTACTCTTCTGGCTAGAGTAAGGGATAGGGCTGGTTACAGTGAATTGTTTTGACTCTGCCCGTCATTTAATAAATACCCCAGCAGTCAATGAAAATTACTAAAGAGGGATAGTATAAAAGTTGGATTACGCAGATTGGATGTCCATCTCTATTTTCCACATGGAATAGAAGAGAAAAGGAAATGGAAGGGAAAGGAGTGTACAGTGAGTTGGCAGTGCTTGGGGGGACTATGTCTTATTGTTTCTTGCTTTTTAATTTAGTATGGTTATTGAGATTAATCGTGAGGTCTCTGGAGCTCCTTTTGTGTATTTACCAGCTTTTCAGGGATTTGGGGCAGTGGTGTTACCTGTATTGTATTTGGTTTCTGAGAACAAAATTTTTCTCCTGCAGTTTTGCATGAGTTGTTTGGAAGGTAACTTGCTGATATTCTTCGGTAACAAAGTGCAGGCATGTGTATTTAGAGCTCACTGTTAGCTTGATTCACTCCTCCATTTAGTTTGCATGGGAGCTGCAAAGTTAAACCACAGAGTGAATCCCTTCATGCTGCTTGAAAACACATCATGAACTAATGAGCTACTTTTGAGATAAACGTTCTGTATGCCAAAATTTCCTGAGATTATTTTAATACTTAATAATGTATGGAAAGTCTTGGCTTTCCAAAAAAACAAAAAGTAAAAATAAGGGCTGTTTTTTCATTATTATTTGCAATCTTTGCAAACTGCTAAAGGACTTGTATACTCAAGATTACTAACTTAAATTAGATTTAATGCACTTCTTTCAAATAAACATGGGAAGTGTCCAGTTCAGATTTCCAACAAAGAAGGCAGCAGATATCTGCAAGGTGGTCTAAGGATGGCAAAAGTAAAACCAATGAAAATTCATTATTCCAAAATATGTCTCAGTTTTCTTGTAAGGTTCAAGTAATCTGTTATGAAAGGCTTTTACTTAGTTTTAATAAACATGTTGAAGAAATTAGAGTTTAGATTTTATGCTGGAATAGTCTGTGCTCAAATTAATACAAACAATTAAAGAAAAACGTGCTTTGAGAGGTAAAAGTATTTCTATTTAAATGCTTGTCATGCAGATATCTCACCTAGAGTATGTTTGTAAGAAGAAGTCCAATACTATGAAGGAGCTTCAACAGAGCCAAGAAGATGCTTTTAGCAAAATGGCTGACCAGATGAAAGCACAGGAAAGCTGTTGGCAGAAACAAAAAATGTATCTGGAACAGCAGTACTCAGGTCTCCTTGGGGAAGTTCATGCAAGGGCACAGGTATGGTGCTGTGAACTTCTGATTTATTTTTTTTCTTGTAAATAATTAATGGATTATATCAGTAATTTAAGCTTCTAACCAATTTAAGGTTGTTCGGGAATTTTAGTATATCTTAAAAAAGTCCAGCTGTGTGCTAGTATTAACTTCACTTATAATAAGAAATAAATTACTTTTTAAAACATTCCAGAAATGAATTGCTTAATTTGGTTTAGTAGTTGCTAATGATTTTTTTGTTTTTTAGAGTGTTAAGGCTGTAAGATTGAATTTGCTTATTTTAAGAATTATATAGGGCAGCAGTTACTTTTTCAGTGTCATGCTTTGGAAAGACTCTGTAGAGTAGCAGTAATGTGGTGTTGTCTGGGGATAAATTTGGATACATACATTCTGACCCTAAGAACCAATTAGCAGTTACAGTGGTAGATTTCAACAGTATTAAAAGACTTTGTTATACGGATACTACAGTGAGCAGTGGTTCAACACTGTAAAACTGTCATCACTGATTGTTAGAAAAGTTACTTGCAATCTAAAATTTTCACACTTGTTCTACAACCACAATTCACTAGCTTTACAGTCACATTCCTTTACATGTGTTTCAGTTAAAAGTGTTGTGAAATAGAGGAAATAAGATACACCTTGTTATTTCTGACTGCCATCTGAAACTCACTTCATCAGAAGAATGCTGTATTTGACTCAAATTTTGAAGTTGGAAGTCTTTGCATAGCAAAAAAATGTATTTATGAAGTATTCTTTAGACAGAGCAATTTATGGTAAATTCCTGGGAATGAGTTAAAATCTTGTATATGTTTTTGCTTCACATTGGAAATTGGCAATTCTGAACATCACTATGAGTGAAATAAGTGGCATCCTTACTTACATTAAGTTCTCTCAACATCCTGTAGTTTCCTCTTACAAAATAATTGCCAACAAAAACAACGATAAAATGAGGAAGCATGATTTTTAAAATGACTTTTTCTTCCTAAATAAGTGGAGTTACACAATATAGATTTCTGCCTGCTGTGGATTCTGCACAAAAGATAGGTCTGAGTCGTCTCTTTCAGAACTCTAGTGTATTGTGGAGAATTCCTGCTGTGCAATACTGTGCCATTCTTCGAGATGGCGCTGAACCTGCCGGTCTTCCCAGCTGAATTGTGTAGACAACAAGCAGAGCACGTACTGAAAACATGGTTCTCTTTCGTGGAGTGTACGTCATCTGGAAAAGACTTTATCTGTCAACTTGCTGTACAGGACTGCTGGGTTTCTGAAAAGGAAATGCTTTCCCGTAGAAACATCTGGGCATGTTTTCTAACACAGGTTACGTAGTGCTGGAGTACAAGCTGGTGGTGTTGTAATCTAGGTAGTGTAATGCCTGTATACACTTAGATGATAAAACAAAACTTTGTCTCATCTTTTTTCCATCCCATGTTCAAGTTTGCCTTCCTTACTCTTCCACGTCAACCTGGGAAGAAGACAGTTAATTTCTTAGGGGTTTCTATTTTGTGACTGACTCTGCACCTGCAAATACCAGATTAAGCCTTTCCCTTTCTGGGATCCGTGGGGTCCATGGATGTCTGCTCCTAGGGCTGTCCTAATCCTGAGTGCTTCTTTTTTGTAAGACTTGACTGTTTTTTACCTATTGCATTTTGAGCCTGTTAGCTGCATTTGTCTGGAAGATCACTGCTCTGTTGGATCAGAGGTGTGCAGACAGACTAATATTGTAGCATTATTTCCGTAGGAAACAGGAAAAAATGTGCCACAAATTACGCAATGCCTTCAAAGGATCTTTCACGTACTACTGAGTGCCAGTGTTTACACAAAGATACAGAATACAATGTTTAAATTTAATTTTTTTAACAGGCTGTATTAATGAAATTTTATAGGAAACAAAATCAATGTTAGTGGAATATAAGTTGCCAGTATTTTGTGTTTTATTGTAGAACTGTGTGTCTCATCACTCTAGGACATTTATTCTGGCACTACAAGGGAACTGTAGCAGTTTGCTGTACTTTCCATCCAAAGATCTGAGTTTAACAAACTAATCCCTTGTAGGTGTTAGTTCCTTTTTGGAATGGGAAGATGAGTGATTTTTGCTGTCCTGCACCAACCTAATGGTACACCACAGGATGCAACCTTTTATTTGTAACTTTGTCTTCAACCAGTGCTTCATGCTGCCTTCTAGACATTTTCTCCTCAGAGCTTGTGGGTTGACAATTCTTCTGTTTTCCAGTTGCTGGTACATGTGCGAAGGCAAACTGAGAACTGCCAATTCAGACTCTCAGGAGTTAACAGAGTTCTAACTGCTCAGCAACATGAGTAACTTAACTTGGAAATAATTGTTCTGGTCTCTTAGAACTGCAGTAGAGATCTGGGGCTTTTCAGAACGGTCTCCTTATGATTGAAATGTAACACGGCAAAATCTGGAGGTTTTAGTAGCAAGGACAGCTGCCACTGTTTCTGTCCCCAGCCAGTACTGTTCAGGGTCCTTGACTCCAAGATGGGATCTATGGGTGTTAATAGGTACTACTTCACCTGCAGGTCAGATGAATGGTGTAATAAGAAAGCAGTTTCACTGCTTTTCTGTAGGGCAGAAATTCCCAGAGTGGCCTTATCACAGATCAGCAATAAAAAAGCCACTCTATGGATTCGGCCCTTCTTTGTCCATGGTGTACACGTTTGGAGAGTCAGTAGAGCTTAAAATGCATATCGCTTTTCCTTGCCTTTTGTAGCGGGAGCGCAGTCCTCGTGATTTGATAGTGTGCCATTTTGAAAATGTTACTATGCGGCCTCCTTAGCCTTACACAAATTATTTATTCAGACTGTGCACAGTCTCAAAGGAAATGTCCTCTGAATTTTAACTATCAGTTTTTGTTTGTGTATTATGTAGACATTTATTAATCTGTCCCCATTTTTTGTGGCAACCACTTAAAATAGAAGGGTTTTGTTCTGATGTGCAAAAACATGCTGCAAGAGAAAAACCCTGTAACTACTTTTAAAATGTTAATTTCAACAGAAAAATAAAAGGTTTGCTAAATAGGAAAGGGAAAAGTCCTCTAGGGAGAAAAAAATGTCTTTTATTGGCTTTTTTTTGGTTTGGAAAGCTGTGCTTTTGCAGCAAGGCAGGTAAATTAGGTAAAGGCTGTGGTATCGTATCAAAATTGTATCAAAAGTCAGTGCAATCCATGCAAAAGGAGGAGAAGTATCCGTAACTATACTGTTCCTGAGCCACCAGGTGTCTTTGATAGACATGTCTGGTCCATGTACTTAAAACACAGGAAAGAAGTCAGGGACAGTGGTGTTGATGTTGTTTATTTAGATGTATAGTTCTATATATAGGAAAATTTTTGAAGTCATAATGTCATTACATTTCTAGTTTCCAATTCTGTTTTCATGCCAGAATAAAGGGTACGGACCCAGTAAAAAGTAGGATAAAATCGTGTTGCTCATAGCACCTGATTTTTTTTGTTAAGGATTCTTGGAATCCGCCAAGCTCTGCAACCCAGTAGGTGTCCCTCAAAGCTCGGACACTGAAGGAAGCTGGCTTGCCAATGTTTAGAAGAGGATTCTACATCCCTTTCAAAGCTGTGCTTTTAAGCTTTGAACAAAAGACTAGAAACAGCGTGGGGCAAGACAAAAGCAATTATTAGCTGGTAAAACTAAGAAGGTGTACATTCTTACAAAACTTTTATGTATCTATAGTCAGAGATTGTCTTGTTCACTTTTGCATTTTATCATATAACCATAAGCATTAAAACACTGAACTTTTTGAAAAAATAAACTTTAATTAGCCAGAGCACTGAATGTTAGTATTGCTACCCAACAGCCCTGTAGGGATCACACTTTGTTTACTCAGATATTGGCCTTTCACCTGTGATGGCCAGAAACCATAAGTTGTTTTCTAAATTCAGCTTACCTTTTCAGTTCCTTCCAGTCATGCTATCAGGATTTTTTTCCATAAAAATCAAACACTGTAAATAATGCAATAGCACTGAAAGTATTGTACAAGTTTATACTTAATTTTAGATTAGTAAAGTGACATGAGGCCTGTAAATTGCATTTCGTCATTAAATCTTTTAGTTACCTACTCTATTTTTGTATCACTGAAAGTATTTTAATAACACTACAAATTCTTCCTCTTCCAAAAAAGTAATAAAATATTTATTTGGTCAAAGACATTCTGAACTGAGTACGGTACATCTCTGCAGAAGCATGGCACCTTTTCTTTCCAGTCTAGGGATATCTATGTATTTTTTTTTCCTCCCATTTTGCTTGCAGGACAGATGAGGGAGAAGAAACTAGGGTGCCCCCCTCACCACTTGCTTGGGAACTGTACCAAATAAAACACATGGGAATGTGGCTGGATTATACCATTTGACTTCTCTTTTGGCGACTGACAACAGGAATATCCTCACCCCATTTTTAACAAAATGGCTTATAGCTCCAAGATGTATCTGAAACTTAGGATAATCCTCTCTTTTCTCCATTGTATGGACTTGTCATTCTGTTCATGTTTGCCATTTTCTGTCCATGTACTGTAACTGGAGCTTAAGCATTTAACTTGAGCTTGTGGGCTCTTTGTGAACAGTGCCTATCATTTATCTCCTTATACCACTGGATCCTGTGTCAGTGTAGCCTCATTTGGCCTCAGCCACCTCCTCTGTGGTTGTTCCAATCACAGAGGACTGTCATGCATCAAGAAGCCAGTCTAAGTCTCTGAGGTCACAGCAGAGTGTCTTGATTCCCATGCATGTGAGCAAAAGCAACCAGTCTGCATGGTCTAACCTTAGTCCTGGCATTCCCTGGCTTCTTAGTCTCTTCGTTTTGCTACACCGGTTTACTGTTTTAAATTTCTCTCTTTCTCTGTTTCAGGGCATATAGAGGAAAAGAAAAAATATTCTGCAAGTTGAAAAAAACTCTGTAATGGCACTAGCCAAAACAAAAATATCTGTATTACACTGTTCTTCTGAAAACTGAATTCTGTATGAGACCTAATTAATCTGTGAATATATAAGTAGGGGGTTGATTACAAAGTAATTAGGAGATCACCTTTACTTCCCCTTTCCCAGCTGCTGCCAATCTGTCTAGGTTTATCTTCCAGAGTCTTCCTTCTATTTTTTCCTCTCTTACACTAACTTTCTTTTCTGCTTTGAAGAGCAATGTTATTTCTGAAATTGAAGCATGTAATTTCTTATTGTTAAGCCAACTCATACAACCGTATTGCAAACAGGGAGGTACTGTTGGACCTTCTGTGAGCTGTCACAGTACTGGTGGATTATTGTCAGAAATCTGGAGTTGCAGATTGTGCAAATTTTCCTTGTGCTATTGATTTGTTTACATATATCTGGTTCTGTAACTGTTTACTAGGAGAGATACTTTGACAGTACTAACAACTTTTGTTCCTTTAATGTGTTGTTTGAATCTGGAAAAAAATATTAATTTTCTTTTAGCTTTTGTCTAGGCAAAAGTGATTTTGTTGTTTTAAAAGATATCTTCTAGTTGATATTTTTCTGGGTTTGTTTTTTTTTTTCCCCTTACCACAGGAATACCAAGAAACCGCAGAGAAAAACAAGGAAAAAATCTATGTCCTTGAAAAAAGACAGGAGAAATTGTCTGTTGAAAATGTTTCTGTGAAAAATACATTAATGCAGGTTCAGAAGGAGCATTCGTCTCTCCTGGCAGCCTGTGCTCTATTAGCAGGTGCCCTGTATCCTCTCTATGGCCGATCATGTGCTATGTCTTCCCAAAGAAACCTCCTCCAGGATCAGGT
Organism: Arenaria interpres; assembly: GCA_013399435.1. NCBI lineage: Eukaryota > Metazoa > Chordata > Aves > Charadriiformes > Scolopacidae > Arenaria > Arenaria interpres. Next base: position 33,086 of record VXAK01007932.1, read on the forward strand.
CAACATTTATGAATTAGTGAATCAGGAGATTAAGACCCTCGTTCATGCTCTCTCTGATGTAGAGGAAAACAATCAAGATGAAGCAAATCTGAAGAAAAGAAAATTCAGAGGCCTGATTCATGTATTTCGAAGAGGTGTGATTGCAGTTTTGGCAGCTAACAGACTTAAAGTTTTAGCCCAGTCTTCTAGTTCCCTCTTCTCCTGGGTAAATGGCTTCAAAGAAGGCATTGGAATTCTAGTTTGTATAGGAGACTCCAAAAGCAAGCGTAATCTGTCAAGTAAGATAATTGTTTTCTTCTGTGATAAGTGTTATAGCAAATTACATGGTTAATGAGTAGCAAATAGTAATGTTATTATTAATAGAATGTAAAGACAAATTTGATGACATTTTGAAAAATGGAATTTCTGTATTTGTGATTTCTGCATTTCTTGACAAATATAATTTCGCCTAAAAGGAAATGCTTAGTCTGTTAAGCACTAAAAGAAAAGTTACAACTACACGCATGAGCTCATACTGTTTGATATCCTTGACATCTGCAATATGGATTTCAGAACTAGGTCCTAACCACATCTTCTCTGTGGTAAATGTTTTGTAATATTCCTAAATGATTGACCATCACCTTATTTTTTGAAAATATATTTCCTTTTGTTTTTTTAATCACTTGTAGTATTTATTTCCTACTAAAAATGTGAAAAGTTGCTTTGTGATTCAGTTAAAATATTAGTATAGTATTTCTACATTTTTCTTTACAGACTAAGTAGTCCTCCTGTCCCTTTCCGTTACCAGACCAAGCACATGCTTCCCCCTACAAAGAAAAATGCTATCAAAACTGTTTCCCAAACTAGAAGATTTATCTACTTTTCTGTTCTAGTAGTTCTGGAAGCATATTTAATACAGTCTAAATTGTCCTGAAAGAAGAATTAGTTTGTGGCTTCCATACTTAGTTGTGATCAATTTCTGAGGAGCTGGAAATAGTAGTATGCCTTATCCAAGTTAATCAGTTTTATTGCTAGCTACAATTCTATTTCACAGGTTGTCACGTGGAACAAATGCACTGTGTTGAAGCACTCAGCTGGTTTACTAGTTCTAACCTCCTTGCTGCAATAATCAGTTCTGTCACTGAATTACAGGATGTTGTAAACAAACCAGGTAATTTTAAAAATATATTACTGTAATAGAAGATTTTAAAAAATCGTCAGTTGTTTTTTTCCATTTTAAGGATTTTATCTGAACTATTCTGAATCAAATCTCTGGCGAGCTGTATTGTTGGAGTGGATTAATTTTCTTTAATTGGTGCTATGATACTTTATCACTTCAGCATGTCCTCATGAGGTTCAACAGGGAAAAGTGTAGGGTCCTGCACCTGAGGAAGAAGAATGTCAGGCACCAATACAGGTTAGGCGTGGACCTGCTGGAGACAAGTTCCAAAGAGAAAGGTCTGGGGGTCCTGGTAGACAGCAAAATGACAATGAGCAAGCAGNGGACTCTTTAGTCTGGAGAAGAGAAGGCTGAGGGGAGACTTATCGATGCGTATAAGTATCTAAAGGGTGGGTTGAAGGAGGAGGGAGCCAGACTCTTTTCAGTCGTTGCCAGTGACAGGATGAGGGGCAACGGGCACAAGCTGGAACATAAGAGGTTCCACTCAAATATGAAAAAAACCTTCTTCATGGTGAGGGTGACAGAGCACTGGAACAGGCTGCCCAGGGAGGTCGTGGAGTCCCCTTCTGTGGAGACTTTCAAGACCCGCCTGGATGCAGTCCCGAGTAAGATGCTCTAACATGCTCTAGGCAATCCTGCTTCAGCAGGGGAGTTGGACTAGATGATCTCTATGGTCCCTTCCAACTCTAAAAAATTCAGTGAAATTCAGTGAAATTGAATCAGAAGGCTGGAGAATGCTTCTAGAAAGCATATGAACAGTTTTGCCTGCTTTGTTGTGAGATAGTAAAAAACCATCTACACCACACCAATAGATAGTTGGCTAACCTATTCCTAAAAGCTTCCAATGACATAGTACTTACAAGTTTCCTAGTTATCTCATTCCACTGTTCTAATATTCAACAAGTATTTTACGGGAGCTCAACCTAATTTTTTTTCCATAAGGAAAATCTACATCGTTTCTGTCTGTTTGGTCTGTGCATTTCTTAAGTGCAGTCCCTAAAACTGACACATGCTCAGCCTGGGACATTACCGCTGCTGACTGAAAGGAAATAAATTCCTACTGTGTTTGATATGATACGAGTCTACAATTTCCAAATCTGGAAAACAGTTGAGTTTAAAGGGTAATATTTTCATCTGGTTTACTTGCTATCTTGTGGTTTTTTGAGAGAGACATAAAATGCTGTCAATTTACACCATGTATAGCAGTCCTTATTTTGTCTCTACTGTGTTTCCTAAGTATGTGCTTAATTAGATTTGTGTCTAGATTCCTTAATTTTCTCAGTCTATCTTGATGTAGAATTCTGCTATGCCTATGGAAAATTTTAGTGCCAGTCTCTGGAAATGTCACCTCTTGATTCCCAGCTGTTAACTGTCTACCTCAATTTCTTTTTAGTGAGGACTGACGTAAGATCTCACTTCGTTCCCCTGCATTGCTGTCATCCTTAGTTCCTTGAAACCTCATAGTTTCAAAGTTCCAACAATGCTGTCACAGAATAACAGATATTAAAGGAAGAACAATTTATATGAATAAAGGGAAGTAGCAGGTCAGAGAGAAGGTGATACATTTCCCAGAGGCCTGAGCAGTAAACTTATACCAGAAGTCAGTGATTGAATCAAAAGTGTTTCGATTCGGTTTCAGGTGCTCTATTCTTTGAGCATCCCGCTTTCAGTAACATAAATTTACATCCATACAAAACAAAGTTTGAACTGTGTTTCAGAGTATTTACAGGGTTTATACTGCAAGTGTTCCTGTGTGTAAAGTGTTGAGTAAGAACAGCAAATTGAAAAAGAATTAAGAGCCACTTTACAGCAGCATTAGTGTGCTGAAATGACTAGTTAGAACACCTGAAACCTCATGATATTTTGCTGGTATTGAAATATAGGAGAATTCTGGTGGACTCCATTTACTTGATACCTCTGCACTCAACACAGTTTAGATTTTGAGAATTAGAAAAAGCAATGCTGAGAATGTTATGGCTAGTCTGGTGGTTCTTTCATAGCTTATCTCTATTTTAAGTCATTTTCACAGAACCTCAAGATCTAACTGCTCATGTGTTACTTGGAATTCTGTTGCTCATGAGATCAAAAGTCTCCCAAGAACCTTTGGTTTAAAAAGTAGTAATAAATTATTTAAAGTTTGACATGAAATTTCCAGAAGTATCGAAGTGATAAAGCTCTAAAGGAAAATATTTGAAAGAAAGCTTGCATAGTTAGGAAATTATTTTATGTTTTGTAAGTCATATTTCAAGTAAGATTTGAACTTTCAAACTGACCTAAAGGATTTTGAATTTTTTTAAATGTAAATAGGCCATCTGAGAGGCATCTGCTCTCTTGAGATCTTGAAATAATGTCAGTTCCAGGTTAGACTGCACATCAGAGGAGAGAGTAGGTGCCATCTGGATCTATGATATGGAATGGTTTGGTGTCTTAAAAATTACTTTTAAAGATGGCTAGGTACTGAGGAACCATTTGAGGCAGCTGAAAGAAAACAAATCGAGATCACTTAGATAACACTGGAACTTTTTAGGCTTGTGCACTCTGGTGGTTTGAGGCATACTAGTTGAGCTTTTAACTTTTAAAAATATGGTATTGGTTTGACATTCATGATCATTTCTCTTTACACTGTTCATTAGTTTGGTTCTTATTCCAGCATGTCTTGGAATGATCTCTTAGCTTCAATTTGAATACAAGTTCATTAAAGTGTAGGAGGTTTTTGTTTTGGTGTGGTTTGGTTTTTTGTAAAGTTAGTTTTGTAATTTTTCATAAAGTTTGTTTGAAGAGAATCTGTACTGCGATAAACCAGAGAAAGTAAAGTTCAAGCTTTTATAGTAGAAATGACATCAACTGTTAACATACATAAAGCTTTTGAAGCTTAGCATGAAAATTTTAGTCTTGTGCAGTACTAAAAGTTCATCCTGCTGACTGTTCCGTTTCACCAAAATGGAGTAAACTCCTCTGTCAGTGAAGTAAGATTTGCCACTTTTCATTCTTTTCTTCATTTGTTCAATGTAAGAATTAATTGCTCTTTGTGATATATCTGTATTTGTGTTAATAATTTCTTACACATTACAATGTATATAATTTAATGCTTTTTTTGTTAATTCCTTGATCCTTCATGGGCAGATACTTTAAATGTATATACTTAAACCATATATTCTCTTTCCAGTGATTATAGATACAGTTCCTTGTGGAATTGCATTGAATTCTCATTTTGTCTTTCAAAGCAGTCAGTAGCTTACATCAACATACTTCTGTGAATTACTCCAAACTTTTTCATTAAAATTAAACAGAGGTGCTGACTTGCTTTTTTATTCCCTATCCCAAGTAAGTGCCTTAAGTTGTGGGTACTGAACTGTACTGAATAATGAGAATCCTGGTTATGAAGTGGAATGATCATTTCAACATGCTACAACACAATTGCCTGAACTAGTATTATTATTAATTTATTTTAATACAATTAAACTGGAGACTGTAGATAGGGAAGGGGGCTGCCATCCTAGGTACTTTACTGCACATATGGAGAAATACTGTGTTTCCTGGCAGGCAAACAGTCTTGTGTAAAATGAGATACCAGGTGGAAATACTAGGAAAAATGAAGAAACGGTAGTTCATTGGCAATACCCTTGTTTTGTTATTAACCAAAAATAACCTCAAAGGAGAGTTTTTTAGAAGGTTTTGTTGTCAACTTACATAGAAGGCAGTACAATTTATGTTCTTTTAATTTTAGGTTAATTTAACTAAACATTCAAACTAGTGAATGCATCATGTCTGGAGAAAAGAGATGGTCTTTGAAACTGAAAGACAGGTAGGACAGGATAATGTGTGATAAGAGTTAAAATGATGAAAGTAGCTTATCTTTTAAGTGATCAGTAATAGAGAACCGACATAAGGAAGAGAGAGGAGCCTTGGGCAAAGTAGAGAGAGCATTAGAATAGCGGTTTCTTCTGGATATGGGAAGAATAGTATTTTTT
>VXAK01007934.1:0-71669 GCA_013399435.1 Arenaria interpres
CTTCCTTCCCTTCCTTCCTTCCCCCCTCCCATCCCTCCCCTTGCACCCTCAGGGTTACAGCCAGCCCCACCAGTCCCTCCTCCTCCACCTCCTGCCTTCCTGGGGCAGAACCTTTGTTCTCCCCCCACAGTGGAGGAGCCGGGTAGAACCGAAGCTTACGGCATAGTTTAGCGATGTTGAATTTTCCTGTTAACTAATCCAACATGTTGGAAGCTTTGACTCTGTACAAGCAGATATTCGTCCAGAGGAAAAGAGAGGTTAGGAAAAAAACAATTGTGGAAGATAAAGGAGTCACTTGAAAGGGATCTGGCCACGCTGTGCTGTGGGTGTCTCCAAGCAAAGGAGAGTCTTTCCGGGTCTGGAGAAAGTTAGCAAATTGTAGCGCTGCGTTGCGGGAGGCGGATGCAGAACCACATATGTTAATATCTGCTCTTGACAGAGTGTTGACCCGACCGGCAAAATTCACATGTGGATCAGAATCATCACTAAGACACGGTGCTTTAAGAGACCCTCGTTTGATTTAGGAGTGCCTCTGATGAAAGAACTCGCATTTAAACTCTAGCTGCAAACCCAGAAGCTCTGTTAAATGTATCTGGGGTTATGTCTTAGTAACTGTCCACAAACTCAGCGGAAGTTCATCAAAAAGCTCCCGGAGGTTCATGAGCCATTTTGTCCAAGATGGCTGAGTGAAACTTGGAGAATTGGGAAAAAAATGTACACAGCTTAATCTTTGAACGTTGTGGTTGGAGCCAGATCCCTTCACCAAGTGAAATGGCGAAGCCTGGAAAGTTGCACAGCTTGGTTACAGGCGCAGTAAAGATGCCATCTCCGCCCCGGGGAGCTTATGGTCTGGGCTGACATTCGGGGCCCCTCAGCTGTCTGCATTGCAGAGTACTTACTCACGGATGTATATGAATGACAACATTAATTTACCACCCAGGGGTTGGGAAGGCAGATCTGATAGTGCTTGTGGGGGGTGGCCCTCTATACTACAGAAAGCATAATGTCAAATGAGGGAAACAAGCTAATCACATCAACACCTACCACAGAGTCTCTATTTACCGGAACTTCAGAGAGGTGGGGGGGCTCATTACGGACAATTAATACCAGTAGGGCTATGGGGTAGTATTGATCAGCCTGTCAGATTTTGCTGGTGTCTGCAGAAATGCTAAGGGGAATTAAAGAGGCTGCAAAAGGAAGAAAGCACAATGATAAGAGGGAATTTTGTGCACCCCCATGTTGATGGGACCAATGCTTTAAGAGGGGGACACGACATTGTCAGACCCCATAAATGGCTGGTTTTTGGTGCAGCAAGACCCATTTGTTTAGTTGTGGGCAGTTCTCACGCCAGACCCAGCTCTTCAGCTCCGTAAAGTGGAGACACTCACTCAAGTGGGAGCATCAGGAGGAGTCAGCAGCGAGGAGGAGGATGCAGGGGAGCTGGCATTCACCCCACGGTCTGAGATGAACTCAAATGGGGGTGCCAATCTGAGGGGTACCCCAACACTTAGACAAGCCCCTGAATGCAGCAAAGGTGACGCCAACCTTTAGGAAAAGTTCCAGGCAGATTTCATAAACTTTCATAAAAATCAATGGAAATTAATATGCGTAAGAATAAGAGTAATAGAATGAGCCACAAGGCTTTTGTAGAGGGAAGGAAAGTCCTGCAAATCTAACAGAGTTCTTTAGTCAGTAAGCACACGGAGGAAGGTAATCTAGAGGACCTAAACCACTTGAATTTCCAAAAGAGCATTTACAAAGGCTAACGAATGAAAACAAACTCTCCTGGGGCAATAGGGAAGCTGGTCTCATAGATTAATAGCAAGTTAAAGGAAACATGGAAAAAGAATAGGCTCAAATAGTCGTCTTTCACAATAGAGGGAGGTTACCCGCAGTGTCCTTTGAGAATCCTTCTGGGACCAGGGTGTTCAGAAATGATCCTCCAGAAAGAGGCCACGAACAGGGAGGTGATAAAATACAGATGATACAGGCCCGATCTGGGTAGTCAAACCAAAAACTAAACGAGAAGGGTTGCAACAGGACTGCAAATGGCTAGCTATAAAATAGGAAATTAAATGTGGCAAAAGTAATAGATATGGAAAAAGCCAGTCCTGATCAGACAGACCCGATGGTGGGCTTTGACTGACCACACGGGATGTGTGAGACATGATAGCTACCTGAAAACAACAGCAGCAGTCAGGGGAAAAAAGCGGCTGTTGTATGGATTGCCCCGTAGGGTATCTGCAGCCTACTGCTGTGAGGGAACGTCAGACAACTCGGCTGGAGAGAGGGGATGGAGTGGGAGGAGATGCTGAGCAAACCAGGCAAATGTTGCCTTTTCAGAGAGCAGCAGCTTTATTTAATGGATTTTGGGCTCCCAACTACCGCTGGATCTGATTTGGTTGAGGACATGCAGCAGGGCTGCAGAAATAGTTATGACTGACCACCTACCTCTCCTCATGGAGCAAGCGTTACCGTCCTTGCCTTATAGCAGGAGAACCAAGGAAAATGAATTGACTGGACCAAGACCTTGGAGGGAGGAGAGGATGCAGTGGAGTGGGAACGCTGCAGCCTGCATCTCCCCATTTTGGGCCCAAAGCACTGGGTTTCTTTACCTCCATTGCTCTTCAGCTCCTCCTCTTCGTGGCCAGAGACCGTGGGAATTGCTCAGCAGGAGAATTAACTCATCTGCAAGTTGTCAATTGGGAAGGAGCCTCGGTATCAGCAGTGGTTTCCAGTCCTGCAAACTGCTGCATAGTCCTGAGGGATCCGGAGCTACAGACGTGTCTTCTGCTCTGATTGCACAAGTCCTGTGAGCAGTGCCCTGGCTGTGTGGCTGCAGGCACGAGAAAGAAGAAATTGGCGCTTGTAATGTATATCGATGAACCCCACTGACTTCCATCGCTGTGAAATCTGCTTTTGTCAGGCCAGCAGTGTCATCTTCTGGGACTTCCTCTCGTCTGAGCTCGAGCCCTATCCACGTCTAGGGCTAGTAACGTGTGGGAGAGCTGTGCACAGGGGGTGGGCTTTGGGCTCAGGCAAAGCTGGCAGCTGCCTGCAGCCGCACACTTTGCCTGCCACATCCTCTGCCACAGGTTTGGAGAGCCAAAGATACTGTGGCTTGCACCTCTGGAAGGAGCTGCCACTGTGTGTTTATTGTAGGGGCGATGTTGATCCCAGCACCCCTACTTCCCGTGGCAGCAGAAGCAGCCAGCCCTGCCCTCCAAAGAACATCCAGCCCAGCTCCACGCTTTTCACCTGCAGACAAGCCATCTTCAGCCCCAGATTTATGGGGCAGGAACATGCACTTTGGTCTATACCACCATGAAGCTCCTCTGTTACAGCCAGGAGGACCGCCGTTGTGAACTGGAGGTGCTGCAGTGACGTGGAGCTCAGTGCAGGCTGCCCACAGACACTCACCCTCCATCCCAGGCTTCCTTTGCATTCCAGGCAAGCCCCAGACTCTTCCAGCTAGGCAGCCACCAGTATTTGAGCTAAGTTGGAGAGCTGTCCGTGAGCCGCAGTCTCCATAGCAGTGTAGCCTAGATGGGGAACAGGGAGGTAACAGCTGATTCAAGTGGAGGGACCCCTGGAAGAACTGTATAGCCAGGAGCTCAGGAGCCACTCTAGGCGGTGGCAAGACCTCTTGCTTGCTAGGTCCCTGCCTAGTGAAGGTGTAGCTCAGGTATAACAGAGGTCATGTTAACCAAAGTGCTCAGCATCCAAGACATCTCATTTACATCACCGGGTGTGGAAAGACACGTGCGTTCTAGGGGAATGCTGTGAGCTGTCTGAGGCACCTGGAAATCAGGCCACTTCTTAAAGGGCTGTAATTGCAACTCTGGACAGCTGAGCTGCTGCTGTTGTTGTTTTCTGAAAATATTGAGCCTCTTGTGTCCAACTCACCTACCTGGAGTGAAGCAGAGTAGTGTGAAGAGGCACACCTCTCCCAAAACTTGTCTAGGCAACATGAGACAGGCATTTTTCTCATGATGTCATTGTCCTGGAAACTTTTGAAAGCACATTGCAAAGGAGGAAGCCTTGTGGGTCTGAACTCCCCATGAGCCTCTCCAAATGGGCCAAGCTTTGATGAAACCAACTCATTATCAAAAGCGGGGAAAAACATGTTGGACGTTGTTTACCACTGAGATCACCCTGGTGGTTCTTCCAGCTGCCTGAGGATATTGGTGAAGACAGAAAGAGGGAGAGATGGAAGGAGAAAAAATGCCCGTTTTGAAGTTTCCATCCTTAAGGTGGCATGTTTTCTTTCAACTTATTTGCCCTAAGAAACCTCTTGAGAACACGTCTACCCGTGGTCTCTGCATCTCGGGTTCTGGGTGAGATCCAGAGTCTAACGTTGCTTCTGGGGGAACATTGTTTACCTTTGAATCTTCTTTATGACTTTGCTTTCCCTGTTTGTCTTGGCATTGGAGTGGGTAACACTGACTATAAGAAAATGGATATAATGATTCCCACACAATTAGGGGCAACACAAAGTTTCAGCTTTCTTGACGTTATGGTTCAGGCCCAAGAGTCTGAGCTCTGTACTGCTAGTAGTTGCCACATTCTTGTGTTGAAATTCTGGAGGATTTCACAATCCCTGGAGCCCATCACAACAGGGAATGAGAGGTTCTTTCCTGTTGTATACATCAGAAATTATGAGAAATGCAAGCAAAATCCTGCTAGAGGTCTCTACATCATCATGTAGTTAACATCTTTCGTTGTCTCCGAGCTGGTTAGAAAACAAGAACATGATTAGGCTTTTCCAATTCTTTTGTCAATGGTTATCTGAACCACAAGGTAACTCAGAAAGCGTCAGGCCATGCCCCTGTACTCGAAGCAAATTCACTGACACCAGTGGATTTACGGAGCGCGTTCCATGCCTGAAATCATAATCTGTATCCAAACCTTCCCTGGGATGGGGGCTTTCAGACTGACCTGTAATCTACCAAAGTTTGAACTTTTTCCAACTAGGACCTGAGGGGTGAACACTTGCCGGAGAGTCAGAGGGTGGAAAATCTGATGAGGGCTCAAAAGGCAATCCTTGAAAAATTATGTAAAAAGCAAAAGGTTTCTTTGGGAGCAATCATACAAAAGCCTACGTAATAGACAGGCAGCGAAAGCCAAGCGTTGGTTTATTAATTGGTTGAGCACCAAACTTCCAGTTTGTCCCCACTGCTCCATCAGGACACCAAGTGGACAAGACTTAGGGGCGAAGTTTTAAAACTTCTGGGGAGACAGGGTGGATTGTTGGACTATGTTGTTTGCATTGAGGAAGGTGCTTGCCCAAGTGACTAAGTGGCTTGCCAACCTCAACTACAATTGATGAGGTGACATCTGGCCAGCTGGGGTTGCTGAAAAAGGAGGCACCTTACCCTTTTTCTGGGCTCACAAGGATCTCACAACAATTCTGATAAGAGGAATCTGATGACAAGTGGACTTTGCCGCTTTGGATGTCCATTTTACACATGATCTATGAGCAGAGAAGATCACTGAAGAACACTTAGTTTAAAAATAAGCCAAGAAATGTTACAATGACGTAGCTATGTATCTATTTTTTTGATGGATGAGTTCCTTCACTTCAGGATACTTCAATAATATCACACAAACAGCCTTTCTCCTGCGATCTAAGGAGAACAGCTTGTCCTCTTTCCACCGGGGGCTGGCTAGGGAATCTACAGACTTCTTCCACCATTTCTCTTTCTGTATACTCATTTTTAACCTCTAGCTTTTGGGACCCCTGAACTTCCTATTAGTGTGTAGTTAATATTTATTTCACTTCAGTCTTCATTAGTTATTGCTCAATGATTGTGCAAATGCCATCAGTGACATGACAATATTTGGAGTCCTTTTGTGCAAAGCTCTGTACAGACGCATGGGGAGAAAACACAAAGAACTCTAGTCTAAGCGGGTAACATTCAAAAAAAGTACTGAATTTGTGCTGACTAAAAAACCCTATCATTAGGATGAGAGATTTTTCGAAGTCCCGATCCGTGGATGAAGAAAAGAATACAAAGAGAGATGTGAACAAAACACCAAGAGTTGATTTCTGCACCAAAAAAATTGTCTGAATTATTTGGTTTCTTAAGCAAAAAAATGGTCGAGAGGAAAATCTTTGTACCTTTTCTGCTTTGCGATAAGTACAGCATGTTTGCTTATAGGTCAGGATGTGGCTTCATAGACAATATGGTTCTTACATGCATCAATACAACTTGTGAGGGATTTTCCCTTCACTTTCCCTTTCTCTTTTTCTTTCCCTTTTCCTTTCTTCTCCTCCCCGCATTTTTACAAAAGGAGTTAACTTAATTTCAAGGGCTTGTGTGGTTTTCATTAGGATCGCAGACTTTTGAAATGTCAGAAGAATGCTCAGCAGAAACTAATATAAAGGGGGTTGACTGAGATCACCTTCCGCAGCCTCCTATCTTGCTTTGGCTTGATTGCTTTTGGGTTGGAAAGTGGGGGAGTGGCATTTTGGGGGAAGAAGAAAAGAGAGAAAGGAATGGGAATGAAAGGGAGACGTTAACCATTTTTCTCCAGTCTTAATTCGCTCTCTGACTCAATATGAATCCTAGAGCCATCTCCCCTCAACTACAAGGAGAGGTAGGGGGGCAGTGTTCCTTCATAAGCAGGAGAAATTAGAAAGAAAGACCTTCATGAGCACACTTCCAAGAAAAGGTGACATCTTAGAGGCAACCTTTGCCTCCACTGAAGTCAGTGAGAAGCTTTGATGGGCCCAAGCTTTCACTCAGGTGACCAAGGAAGATCAGTCTCCAGCTGGGTCAGTGTACTGGGGATGAGTTAGAGAAATACAGGGTTTATTTGTTTGTTTTGTTTTGTTTTGTTTTCCCAAAGCTGATGGTCACAGCATGATTTTATCACCCTCGTGAGTGATGTTTGGGTAACAGGAGCAGGAGCACACGTTTGTACACGGAGGGACAGAAGTTGGCTCTGCACAAAGGAGTGCTGAACGTGGAAGTAGCCTGGCCACGTTGGCCTGGGGGAAACACTGCAGAGACACCGCTCTGCTTCTTCAGAAGCTATGCTTTGCCCTGGCTCCATGCCACGTTGTTCATGTGTGCACACCCCCAGGGACCAGGGCAGGTTGGGGGTCTCTCTGTCACGCTCCATTGCACACGAAAGCCACAGCCTTGGATGCCTCCTCTCTCAACTGGCTGAATTTCAGAGAGAAATTTGCACCCTTCATAAAAACTTGCTTCACTGAACACTGTGTCTGGCCTTAGGAGGATACTCAAGCTGCCTGTTTTCATGTTCCAGGGTTACGGATCCAGCCATTTCCACTGTGGAAAAAGTCATTTGAGATGGCGTGTTGTTCCTTCCAAACTGTGTTAGTCATGGGGAGCAGGCAGCTTGCTACCCAAAGATCCCAGGGCCTGTTAAGGCAGAGAAGGAACAAAGTGGTCCTTCTCTGCACAATATGCATAGAAACATTTACTCAACATTTGCCTAGTGCAGCAAAATGCACTAAAAAAGAGAGAGGTGAAGGGAGGAGATAAAATATAGGGAATGGGTTAAACAAGAAGACAAGGAAGGGGAAATGAGATTCCTAAAGCCAACCTCCATCTCCTGTCCAAAGCTTTCAGGCTTAAGGCCTCTCTGATGTGGTGTCCTCCTCTCCTGAGGTGGTCACCGTCCCTCAGCTCTTCAGACCTCCAGACAGCAACTCTGATGGTCTTTCCAACCACAGTCCTGTGCTGAGTTGCCACATACCTTTTCTTTGCAGTCTCCTGATGGACCCATGCTTTGTAAATCCTCAGGTTGAGTGAACAGTAAGCACCTCAGGAAAATGGATTTAGGAATCTGAGATAGAGGGCAAGACACAGTTAGCTGCAGAAGAGTCTTTCTTTTTGTAGAGATTGGAGAAGCCCATGGTGACAGTGAGATGCTGTGGCGTAGGGACCTACACCCTGCAGCGTGGTTATAGGGTTGGAAGTGAGAGAGATGCAGGAGGGAGGCTTCAAAAAGCCATTTGACATGGGGGACCTGCGTCTGGCCAGCAGGATGGATGGACTATAACAGTGCCAAGAACACTGCTGTCTGGCATGACAGTCAGAGCTTAAACAAAAGCATCACATGGCACTTATCATTCATTTGTCTGTGCTCGATCGTGCACGCCACAGCAGGGCCAATAACCTCCCCACCAGCTGCAGGCATCTCCGGGCCACCACAAAGGGGACCCTGGTCAGTGCCGTGACACCAGCCAGGTTCATGCCTGTGGGGCCAGGAACGGCCTCATTCGGCCAACAGCTGTGGCCTGGGGACTAAGGGATGCACCAGTGGTTTTGATTATGTTTGAACTTCCTCTTCCACAACTGACGATTGCCATAGTCTGGAAATGTTTCTTCCTAGCAGCGCACTAGGCAAAAAAAGAATAAATAAACTATTTTGGTGGTTTGTTTTAGTTGCTGCTGGCATCTTAGGGGTCCTGAAGCGGGGGGCACAGGACACAACAGGGAAGAGAACAGACCAGCTTTCAGGGACCGGCTGACCTTTCAGACCTCTTGAGCCTTCACAAAAAAACCTTGCCAGCTACAAACCAGCTGTGGAATCAGGAACTCCTTTTGACGTCACGGCTGCAAAGTCCTAATTAGATAATTTCCCAAACCATGCGGGTCTCGAGTGCCTCGGCTTCACCTTTAGCCCTGAACCAACTCACCCAATTTAGTGGTAAAAGGTTCAGCTCTGTGTCAGGTCAAAGGCGCTCTTGAGAAGACACCTATTGTTTCCAAGTGGGTTTTGCCATCGGATGCTATTCCAGGATTCCTCCTTCCCTGTGTGCCTCCAGTGCCCCAGCGTTCAGCCCAGCTGCTGGAAGGGGAGAATGGCAGCCATCCTGAACTGTCTCTCACCTTAACCATCCGTAACCAGCCATCACCTCCTAAGCAGCCGCGAATACAATCCAGTTCCCCAAAAGGCATTTGGAAACCCTACGGGATATTTATATGTACACGCCACTGCAAGGAAGATGATAATAGCAAATAACACAAGTCATAAGCCTCTCTCTTGGCACAAGTTCTCACGCTGTGCTTTAGAAATGGTACCTGTTTCACCATAAACTTCCAGAGGCGCTTAATGCATCACCAGCAGCACGGAAAGCCTCCCGCGGCCCTCCGGAATGGAGCTATGGCTGGATGGAAAAGGCAGCTATGCCTCTGGAGACACAGAAGTTCATGGCACGAAGGAAAGAAGGATACCAGGATGAATGAAAGCACAAAGGATGGTGCTTCATCACAGAATCACAGAATGCTATAGGGTTGGAAGGGGCCTCTGGAGATCATCTAGTCCAACCCCCTGCCAGAGCAGGTCCACCCAGAGCAGGTCCCACAGGAACGTGTCCAGGTGGGGTTTGAATGTCTCCAGAGAAGGAGACTTCACCACCTCCCTGGGCAGCCTGTTCTTGTGAAACAAACATCTAATAGCATAAAAAGAAACGAGGATTTCCCCTTCCTTCCTTTCTATTTTTAATACTTCTCTTTTTATCACCTGGCAGGTTAAGTCCTACTATATCAATTCAAATTTATTTCATTCCTTCACTCCAATTTAATATTAATTCCATGAAATAACTAATTTTACTCCCCCCCGCGAAACAACACAGAATAAGGCCCCTGTTTTTAATGCATTGCCTTGATCACAGTAGTGGCACAAGAGATGTATTGCATGTCTGCCATAAGGCTAAATTCATCTAAGCTCAGCCCCCAGTAAGCCACGAGACAAAGAGGAAAGGTAAAACCACTGGGATCACAAAGCAAGCCCTGGGCCTTCATGGGGCAGAGGAGTAAAAAGGGAGCTATGTGATGGCACCATCACCATGTTTATTTGGGGGATTTTTTTTTTTAGTGAAAACGAGAAGGGCCTGCCAGACCTCTGTGCTTCAGGTTAAACATATCTCTGATGTTTACTCTTGTCTGCATTCCACACATTTTTTTCTGAACGCCCTAAAATATCATTTGAAGTTTGTTACAGTCGCTAGAGTGAAATAGTCGCGTGGTAGGTTTGGCCCGATGTCCGATTTCTTTCCTCTTCACCCAAACTACCATATTTTGGGGTTGACCTACCCCTCTGAACCTTTGTTTCATGTTGCCTGCTTGAGTTCTTGCAGACAGGCAATTTGCTTTTCAGTATGACCCTCACTCCTCTTGTCCAGGAATGGATAAAGGGCACGAGGCACTGTTTTATTGCTCTAAAAATAGCAACTCTCTGCTTAATGATTTTCCTCAGGACTCTTATCAAACGAAATCTGAGTTGGCACGTATGTTTTAGCAGATTTTGAAATTTTAGCTGTAGAATCAGAAAAGTTGCTTTTAAAGGGAAGCCTCTACAGGGGTCCCTGGGTCATGCAAGGAGATAACTAATTTTAAAAGGCCCACAACAAAAGTCTCAAAATCTCTGGGTGGAAAGATACCTGAACTTATAGCCCGAGGCATGGTACTTCTGAGTAGACCTGCTCTGCACCTGAGACTCTGCAAATGTCGTGAAGAGTGGGAAGGTCCCAGGCTCTGGCAGACACACCGTGGACCTGTTGGGCTCACTGGTTTGACGAGGAACCCCCAGACTCACCTCAGCATGGGTTTTGCTGCCCAGGAGTGATGGGCTGTGTCTCTCCTGCCACGGGAAAGGGAAGAGGGAAGATAGAGTCCCACGGAGAACCTACAAGGCTGGTTTCTACTGGTTCCTGGGAAGCAACGGCCAGCCAGGTGTAAGCCAGTCCCTACCCAACATCTGCACTAGCCTGACCCAGCTGTGAAAAGCAGCTTCCCCCTTTGCCTGGTCTGGTGGTCCAATTTATACCTTGAAGAACTCTTAAACTATAGCTTAAATAAATAAAAAAAAGAAGGGCTAGTGCAGAGGATTGGGCACCACCTGCATCCTGTGTGAGATGATGGGCAGGACCAAAGAGGAGGTCCGAGCTGCAGAAACCTCGGTGAGAAGGGTGCCAGGCTGCTGCTGCATCTTCTGGGGGGTGTCTGCTCATGCAAAGACAGAGGAGGCTGCGCTGCAGCTCTTCCCCAGGAGCCCTCGGGACAAGCAATTTTCAAGAAAGTCTGAGTAAGCACGTGGATTCTTGAAGCACTTGGAAAAAACTGGCTGTAAAACAGTGAATCTCCATCTTTAATTACGGTGGTGTTATTCCCTCATTATAGCTGGCGGGGTGTGTGTGGGAGGAAAAGTCTTCAGTTGCTTCTGTCTACCTGAACCTTAAAATAGAGGAATACAAGAACAAATGGATGTAGGCACAACTACACAATAATGCAAAGAAACAGTGTTGGCATGTGTGTGTCTATATATACACACGTGCATATATATTCTGATTCACATTACTGCAGCTTTTCTTTTTTCTCCCGAGAAGACAGTCTTCTCTTCCAGGCCCCAGCTGTAAATTTCCTGAGGCATCGACTTAATCTTCCCTCGATCTGTCCTCATCGCTGGGATCACTGGGACGGAGGCCTGGAAGTGAAGCATCCAGGACCTCACAGCCAAAGCAAAACAATGGCTCCTTTCCCCAGCCCCCTAATAAGTTCAAGAAGTGATGCAAAAACAAACAAAGCGGTGGCCTGGTCACATAGCTGAGGGCTCCAGCTCCCGTGTCTGGCCAGGTTGGGCCACCAGGGCTGGCCAAACCCTCGCCAACCTGCTGGAGGCGATGGTTATGGTGGTACAGGTGGGGTCTGGAGGAGAAACCCATGCTCCCACAGGTGGGTGGGTGGGCTGCCCAGTGGGTTTGGTGCAAGAAACTCTGGGGACATCAGCCCCCTGCATCGTCCCTGCTCGGCGCTGGGCCACTGAGGTCTCCAGAAGTGCAGAAAGGCATCCTTGAGGAAGGCTGGTGTTGTCTGGTGACGTAAGGAACTTTCTGGAGCAACTCTTTGCTTTATTTTTCCATAGAGTTTGCCTGAATTACAGCGCTCTGAGGTTATTTAGTCACAAGGGGCTCCAATGAGTTGCTCGTACGTGGCCAACCAGAAGAGCAGTTTTCCTGCACTGGATGGTTTTTGGAGCAGGCAGATGTTTTCTTACAATTGTGTAAGCCATCACAACACAGTGAGGTTAGAGTTACTGCAACTGGTGTTCCCGTCGGCATTATATGCCTTGGTTTGCTCCGTGTGGTTTGGAGGAGAGCTCGTATCTGTGCAAAGAAAACCCTTCCCAGCAGCAGACGTCGTGCGGTGCTTCCAGACCCCAAAGATCACAAGTCTCACAAAGAGGAATTCATTGGGCTCTGCTGTGTCACCCGCACGAGTGACACAACCGGGGATCCGGGGCGGGGTGGTGGAACGGGGACAGAGTCATCACCCCAAACTTGAACATCTCTGCAGGGCTACAAATGCAGCTCCCAAGGGGAGTTAACACGTCAAGGACATGGCCCCGCTGATGGCAGCGGGAATTTTGCTCTTTTTAGCAGAATTACCATTGAAGAGTCTTTGTTTGTTGTTTGTTTGTTTGTTTGTTTTTTTAACATTCATTTTGAAAAGACCCGCGTTTTTATGAAGCTGTCTTCCCCTGAAATGATATTGCTGGTGTTCAAGGCTTTGCCCTGGCTGCCCTGACCTGCTGATCAGCCAAAGCTTTGGGTTTAGCCCATCGTGGCTGCCCCCAGGTAGCCAGGTGGGAGACAAACCAGGGAAGGACCATGCTTGGTGCCTGCGGAGCAGATGCTGCCGTGGGGTAGGGGCCACCCTGGGAACATACGGGTTTGGTGCCCGTGGAACCAAATAGCCCCTCAAAAACTTCCCTTTCCTTTGGAGCGCTGAGCGTGCTTTAAAAAAGTGTGTCCCACCATGGCCTGAGTTCAGAGGAGGGATTTGCTGGGTGGCCAGGCTGCTGGCCCTGCCATCCTGTGGCCCGGCGAGCAGCAGTAGCCCCTTGCCCTCCCCGGGGGCAGCCGTGCTGGCAGAACCTGAGGGGCTGGCAGCAGCATCGTTGCTGTCACTGTCACCACGGGGGGGTCCCACCCTTGCCCCCCACCTCCCCGAGCATCCCTCCCTGAGCCCCTTACACCGGGCTCCACTCCTGCCTGTGTGAGAGCAGCTTTGCCGCAGCCAACGCTGACTTGTGAGGCCGAGTTTACGTTAAAAAAAAAAAAAAAAACAACAACAAAAAAAAATCCATTTGTGCCTGAAGGAACGAATCCCACATTGTTTTTTCACTTTCCCGCTGCGCTGCTATTTTTTTCATCTCGTCCCTCGTTAAGCGTCTCCCTGCCGCCGTGCGGGCAGCCCTTTTTACTCCCTGCTTTCCAGCCACGCGGGGTGCTTCATAGTTTTTTTCTCCACTACTGCATGAGGACTTCCAGATGAATTCTCGGGGCGAACGCTGCCTTCAAAAGCTCCTGAGAGATTAATTCATTTTCCCAACAACCTCCGTAGGTGGGTCAACACAAGACCAAGTAGTCATAGAATCATAGGACCATCTAGGTTGGAAAAGACCCTTGGGACCATCGAGTCCAAACCATAGTCAACGCAAGAACAAGTAGTTGAGGGGTCCGAGCAGCTTGCCCAAAGCCGTGGATGGAAGGAGTCGCAAAGCTCGGTTACAAGGCTCGAGGTCTCACTTTCTCATTTGGTCTAGGAGATACGGTTTTCTCCCACCTGGTTGTCCTTCAGCATCTCTTCTGAAGTGCCTCCACACTGGCCCAAGTAACAATGCCCCCAGATATTTTCCTGGGGGTCTCCGTACTCAAACCCTATTTCTTTTTGATACTTGCCTATCACGCAACCCCAGCTCACTGGGGACAATAGTAGTTTTGTTATTCATTAAAGGACTTAAATTGACCGAAAAAAAATATTCAGGCTCTTCCTTAAGAAGCTTATAATCTAATAGGTGAAATGTCAGGGAAAATCAATGCAAGTCTGTTTCCTCTCTGCTTCATTATGCACTCCATTAAACAACTTTTATGTTCTGTTTATAGGTTGGTTGTGTGTTTCTTCTCTTTTTTTTTTTATTTTTTTTTTTTTCAATTTATCCAAGTCATGCTGGTTAGATCCCTATCTCTAGTGACTTCCCAGTAAACACCANGAAAGAAACATTTTTACATTTATGATGTAAAGCAAGCTGGGCTGAGAACCAGCCCTCCGAGAACCGCGTTTGGCTTGAGCAAGGAATCTGCGAGACCACAAACATCAAGATGTCCCGAGCGAGAGGCTCCGTGGTGGGACACCGCAGAGGGGGAGGCGGGGGGGGGGAAATCCAACACGTTCCAGGCAATTTGCTGATTGCAAATCTTCAGAGGTATAAAATGTCCCTAAATTGCTACGTACCTCCTCTCCCCCACTCCCCTCCCCTCCCCTGCGGTGTTAAGAGAGGTCCGACCGCCCAACCTGGAAAGAGAAAACCACAAGCGACTTGTTAACGTTCCCGTCTCACCCCTACGGTGAGGAGGGAGAGAACGCCTTTTCCAGTTCGTAAACACCGCCTGGTTGACTGGAGGGATGTTCTCGCCCGGATGTGGCAAATTTTATAGCCGTGTGAATAAGAAACAGAGCACGCAAAGGAAAGTATTACGGTTTAGGGGGTGATAAAACTTAATGCCACCCTGCTCCATTCCTCTCCCCCCCGCCTCCCCCCCCATGGCTTTCTCAAAATGTCCATTGGGGATCTTTTGGCTTTGGGGAGGCTGAGGAGGCAAAGAGGGTGGTAAAACAAAGGATGGAGACCGGTAGAGATGTCATCCAGGATAATGCCTTTATTTTCCTTGAGCAATGGAAGATAATAGCTCATGGCTGGATCATGAGGTTGAGAGTGAAGGTTTTCATTTTTTTCTTTTTTCCCTTTAATTTACCACAGGATTGCTCGGCAAAGTTATTTTGTTGCTGGATGTCTCAGTTTTTCCAAATGCACTGTGGGGACAAATCTTGCCCGGCCTGGACCGAGACCATGAAGGCTAATTTACCATTATTTGTAAAGCACTCGGTGTCACGAAGGACAAAGCCCTGCAGAGGTGGCCAAGGGGAGAAGTGACACCGATAACAGTGCTGCCGTTGCGCTGCCGAGCCACCTCTCACACTGCAGGACCAGCGTTTTCACTGCTCTCCCCTTCAATGTCACACGCTGCCAAGAGCATCCTAAAGCAGTGGAAAAGCTTAAGGTCCAACTTAAAGTAGTGGCCAAGGGCGAGGAAAACACTCTTCAGGCAGCTCTACTCGGGGGAACCAGATGGTCAGCACTTCCCAGCAAACAGAATTCTAAGCAGAAGACAAGACAGTGGAAATTGCTGAGCGCCACCTTAATTCTTGCAAGGAAAGTACTTCACGTGGAGAAGTTGGTCTCTATTCAAGCTTAGAGAGTTCACCAGCAGGAGCAAAGCGTCTCTGCTCAGGATCTGCAGGGAAAAAGTCTCATGTCCGAGTCCAGGGGGCTTCTGCCATGACCCAGGCTACTTTCCCAACTGCAGATCAGAGCAGGAAGGTGCTGGTGGTCTGTGATACGGAGTGAAAACTAAGGACAGCATTGCTGGAGTAACCAAGTGGAGAGGCAAGCTGGTGAAGAGAGAGAAGGATAAAAAATGGTGGCTGAGGGTGATGATGATGACGGCGGCTTTATTAGAAGTTTTCGGTAGTAGGATCACTATGGCGTGACATGCCTTAAGGAATGGGTCACCAAGGTACCAGGGAAAGAATCAGCACAAGGGAAAGAGGGTGGAAAGGAAGCTACAGAGAGGGCTGGGAAGACCCTGCCTTCCCCCCAAAATCTGCGTTTGCTGATAGCCCTCTGCTGCTGGAGGGTAGAGATGTTTGGGGACCAACTCGCAAATTACATCTAAACCCACCTCAGCTCAGAGAGCTCCAGCCAGGTCTCTAACTAAGAGGTGCCCAGAGGTGGGGAGAAAGGCAATCTCTTGTTTCCCAAGAGCAGTTACAGCCTGAACAGAAAAAGCAAAAAACGGGAGAAAAGAATTGACAGATTTGAAGTCCAGAAGCAGAACTGCACAAAACAAACCTCCTCTGCATGATTGAGTCAGGCCAAATGTTATTTGTGTGAATTTTTATCAGTTTTACTGAATTGATAACTCATTCAGAAAACCCAAAAAAACCAAGTAAGATGTCTGAGGATAATCTAATTTTGCTGCCTGCTGGCAGAGAGGTCCTGGGAATTTGCACCCTGTTTCCTCGCCATCAGCAAGTAGTGCTGGAAAGAGCCATGATTTTGAAATTTTCAGCAGTCGTATAACTATGTTTTTTTTTCAAGGGGTGAAGTTTGGATTATCAGGGGGCACTGAATATCTTTCTGAAAGACAGGAAGGTGGAAAAAAATATGCAAAGCCCACATATTAGACTACATAGCAACGGGGAGTTACACAGATTTTCTAGGAATGGCCACCAAAATATTGAGATGTATCACATTAGTGTGATTTATCTGCTTGGCTTTCATCATGTTTTCATTTTTGATTTTCTGTTAGATTCAGATATGTTGATGAATGGAAAACATGTTAGAAAACTGCTCAGGGTTAATTAAGCAAATGGATTGGAAATGGGTGATCCTCTGACCCCTGTCTCCTGGACCGTACCCAGAGTAGCTCGTCTCTGCCAAGGAAGAAATTTTTAAATCGGTGATCACCAAAAATGCTCATTAGGAATTCATGTCCTTGGTCAGGTAGACAATTGGCGACAAATCAATATTCTTCTTCAAGAATATTTAACAGAAACATTTAGTTCACTTTTTTCTGTTGTTGTTTCTTAAAAAAAAAACAAAAGAGAAAGACCACAAAATGAATCATTTTTATTTTGTTGCAAATTGCAACTAGAGCTTTGATTCAAATCAGAACATAATAGTTTTGTTTCAATACTACTTTATTTGATTTGACCCTCGTTTTTTAAAACTAAAAGACCTGCCAAATGAAGCAAAAACCCTCAAAATGATATATTTTTATTTTAAAGCATTCTTTTGTTCTTACTGACTCTTCCTCTTCCTTCCCCTTGAATGGGGAGATTAAGAGTAGTTACGCTTTCTGACATTAAAAAACAAAAAAAATCCCACCCCCAAACCCTTGCCCTGGAGACTAAGGGAGAAAAGCTCATTTTCCATAAAATCCATTTGTTTTCCACAGTTCTTTTTCTATTTTCAAGCTCCAAACCCTTAGTCCATACCTCCTCTTTTCTGTCTTTTCTTAAATACCTACTAACAGCCTCAGGCTGCACCACCTTCACCCGCGTGGCAGCCGTGGCAATGCTATGAAATGTCCCTGCATCTGGGGGGCTCCCGGGGAGAGGGGGGGACATTGCTCGGGACCAGCGGAATGCAGGAACCATCCTTCCCGCTGGATAAGGTCCAAGAATCCCAAAGCCCCGTTACATGATCTGACAGGCAAGGTACGGCCTGAATCTAAACAAGTTCTCTAATGCCTGGAATGGCCTTGCTCATACACCCGAGAAATGTGGAAACACTGGAAAGAAAGTTAATTGAATTTTCCCTCCTCCTTCCCTCGTCCTCAAACCTCAATGCATTTAAAAAAAAAAAAAAAAAAAAATTTAAAAAATTCCCCTTTTTAAAAATAACTATCGGAGCTGGAAATTAAGTTCACATGAAGTGAGTTAGGGATGAGAGCAAACTCCTGATTAAATTTACTTGGGGAAAAAAATAAAAAAAATAAAGAAAGTACAGCTGAAGATGGGAGGCCAGGCTTGTGCAAGGCATTTTGGGGAGAGGGTGGGCTGTGCAGCCGGTGGGCGCTGAGCCTCGGGGCGGCTGAGCATCATGCTGCCATCACCCATAGCTCTCCCTGAGCACCGGGGTGAGCCCTTACCTCCCCTGGCAGCATCTGAGCCTAGATTTCTGTGGGAAACGGGTTTTCCCCCCGCCACAGGCTGCCTGCTTTGGCTGGCGTGAGAACCGCCTTCCTGCCTTTTGATAACCAGCACTGGCTGAAGCGAAATTTCTGCCTAGTCTGCATTTCTGAGCGCTCTGTCGCTGTGATTGAAGCAATATTCTTTCCAGTGCTTCTCTTGAGAGACTTTCCAGCGCTTGATACATCTGACTGTTGAAGTGTTGCCTTCAGCATCCTCTAATTATAGTTCGAAATGAAGCTTTTTTTTTTTTTTTTCCACCCTGGCTTCTGCTGGCCCGCCGCTGGGATGGTTTTTTCTGGAGTAATTCATAGCAAATGAGTTTCAGAAGGGCAATGACTAGATAGAGGAGGGCGGCAGAACCAGCTTCTGCTCTGAACAGACACTTTCCAGTCTGGGATTTTTCTGTGTTTCCTTCAAATTGCAAGCAGTGCCTCTGCTACAAGGTCTCAGGGGCATCGTACTCTTCTCCTGGGTTAGGAACAATTATGAAGGCTGGAGCTCTGTGCCTGCATGTGTCTTGGACCGCAGTCATACCTTTCTGGTGCCCTTGAAGGGCCCATGTTTTCTGGCTGCCCTGTTCCTCCCCCTGTACACACACTGCCTGGACGTAATCCCTGTCTCTATGCAGAGCTCAGCCTTCCTGAAATCACAGAATCACAGAACCTTCATGGTTGGAAGGGACCTTTGAGATCATCGAGTCCAACCATGCACACACACAAAAAACCCCAACCCACCAATCTCGGGCACTAGAGCATGCCCTGAAGTGCCACATCTACACGTTTCTTAAATCCCTCCAGGGATGGTGACTCCACCACCTCCCTGGGCAGGCTGTTCCAGTGACTGACCACCCTCTCAGGAAAGTCATTCTTCCTCATACCTAATCTAAACCTCCCCTGCCCCAACTTCAGACCTTTCCTTCTGGTCCTGTCATTATTCCCTTGGGAGAAGAGGCCAACCCCCACCTCTCTACACCCTCCTGTCAGGGAGTTGTAGAGGGCAATGAGGCCTCCCCTCAGCCTCCTCTTCTCCAAACTAAACATGCCCAGTTCCCTCAGCCTCTCCTCGTATGACACGTTCTCTAGACCCCTCAGCAGCTTGGTGGTTCTCCTCTGGACCTGCTCCAGCAGCTCAATGTCCTTCTTGTAGTGAGGGGCCAAATCATCACAACTGCTTTCCCCATCAAGTTTGAGAAGGGGGTCCTAGACCCATCGGTGAGTATTTTTTTAAGACTGGAGACAAACACCCACGTTTGGGATGTATATCCTGTAATGGGACCATGCAGCTGTAGTCTCCAGTTTCCCCAGGGTGCATGCAGTTTTGCACAGGGATGTCCAGGGACTGAGACGATCCCCCCAGGTTGCTGTTGGTGAGAAGTAGGCAGGAGAACAAAATCTTAAACTGAGAGTATTTCCTGAAACCAAAATGTTTCCAGGCTTTAAAAGTGTTCTTCGCTGTTGCACAGCCAAATGGAAAGTAGGCCACACAAATATATTTTTTTCCAAAACCCTTGTCTACCTTTTCCCTCTTGCTCTCCCCTTTAGAAACAGAGGAAAACAGCCAAACATTTTCAGTAAGCCCGGTGGCAAAGTGCCCACCTACTGTGGATTTAAATCTTTGCTTAACCATGGAGCCGCAGCTCCATTTCTTTCACTTTTCTAAGGAATTTCTGTTTGGCATCTACCACCTTTGGCAGGAGAGCCTGCTGGCAGGCTGGGAGCAGGGGCAGAACGTGCCTCAGGTGTATGGAGAGGGACCACATCCCACTCTGTCCAAAGGAGGCCAAAGAGGGATTGAAGCTTCTCTGCCGTTGGAGTTATGGGGTTGTCCTCCTTTGAACTTCTCTCTGCCTCTTTGTGGCTGTCACCAGAAACGCCATCCCGCTTCTCTTTGTAAATCATCCACTTCTGATGAATCCCTATTTTGCTCTCCCCTCTCCGGGTTTCCAGCCTGAGCCTTCCCACGGCCACGTACGGTGCCAGGTACAATACCATGTCGCCAACCCTGGTGTCGCCTTCTCATTCTCTCTGCAACCAGGCAAAAAGATTTTATTTGAGTAACGACCTGAATGGCTTAAAGAAAGAACAAAAATCTAATTTTAAAGGGATTATGGTGAACCTCTTGTAAACTGCGCTCAATAAGAAGAGGACTTAGAGCAGGGCCTGTAATGGGTCTGAGCGACTGTGCTGGGGAAACGGGTCATTTCCTGATGGTTAACAGCTAATTTTTCTAACAATTGAAACGCAGGGATCACGCATATAGGTTTCTAATGGACACTCGTGGAATGGCAAGGGGACTGATGAATACCAGGTGGCTAAACTTCACTTTCCTATTATCGAAGACTCCATTTAAGCCATCACGCAGCGGGATCTCTGACCACCTGAGTCTGTACAGTAGTGTATGGTCAGTTCATAGCCATACACAGTCTATACCCACCCCTCCCGGGAAATAAAAACCATTGATAAATGGCGTCATTGCAATATCTCCATTAGAAACAGCACCGTCCAAAATGTTCAGTCCTGGAACTCATTGCCTTAAGCATCCTGAAGTCACTGGAGACACCACTGTCTGTTAACTCTGTAATTGCTGGCCCGGCACATCCGTTGGCTGTGACGGTCCCCCCCTGGAAGCAATAAGCCAGGAACGCACACTCCATGGAAACCCGAGTGCTTGGAGGGGATGGCCTGCAAAACGCACCGCTGGAGGACCAATAAGGCAAATAAATGTATTTGTATGTCTTTTTGTCGAAGTCTCTTACCATTCTGTATGTTGTTGGTAGTCCTGTTTTACAGGAGAAATGTAGTTTATGAGTTCTATGAACTGCTTTCTGTTATAATATAGTTTACTATAATTAGTATTACTTGTGATGACATTAAGCGTTTAGGGGTTTTCTCTGTTGTTGTTTTTTTGGGGGTTTTTTTTGGTTTTTGGGGTTTTTTTTTTTTGTTGGTTTTTTGGGTTATTTTGTTGCTTTTTTTCCCTGACAAAATCTGGTTGTTTCTTGTAAAGAATCTATGACTTTGAAAAGTCCCATTTGTGCAAGTTTTCCTAATGCTGTTTTTGTTTCAAAACAAGGTTGGTAGATTAAGCAT
Source organism: Arenaria interpres (assembly GCA_013399435.1). Classification (NCBI taxonomy): domain Eukaryota; kingdom Metazoa; phylum Chordata; class Aves; order Charadriiformes; family Scolopacidae; genus Arenaria; species Arenaria interpres. Next base: position 20,888 of record VXAK01007934.1, read on the forward strand.
AGTATTTTTCACTCAAAATATGGAATACAGACCTATTCTGAGCCTTCTGCTTACTAGCTCTGGCAGTAGTGCCTGGCTTGGAAAGGATTTTGATTCTGAAGTTCAGAGTTCATTCAAGGCGGTAGAGATCCGGTCTTCCAGACTTACAGTTTGCAACCATTTTTCACTTTTACTGGCCATCTCTCTTAGCATTCAAATTTCACTTGCTTAGTGTCAGTCTGGCTTCAAGTCCTGGAAGTGGATCTAGGAAACTTCTCTTGAAAAGCCTGTAAAATGCGTCCTTCTCCTGGTGCCAAACCGTACAGGTTTCTCCCCTTTGCCATATGGCTCCCCACGAGTTTCCAGAAGCTTGTAAATACAAATGATATGTAGCTCCTGAAAATCCTCCTGAGATTTCCACGGAGTGGAAGAACTGATGACACCGGCTAGATTTCTTTGGATGAGGAATCTAAAGAGGAATGAGTTTCTGATGCAAATTCTCCGTACAAAGCAGCTGACAAAGGTACAAGATACCATAGAGTTTTATTACATGGTACTACATGGTAAATTCAATGGGCACTTGTGTTGGGATTTAAATCCGCAGTGGTGAAGAGCTTGGCTTCCCAGGGACTGTGACGTTTTGCAGCTGAGCCGTGTGCCCTAAGCAGCTGGAAAGCCACAGGCATCTTGGGGCTCTTCCCCAAAAATCTGAGTTACAAGAAGTAACTGGGTAAAAGACAGGTTTCCCTTTTTAAAGATGTGAAAAGACAAACCTCTGGGGAGGTTGGGAGAAGACGAGGGGAGACAGGAAAACTGGGAAAGAGAGAGATCAGTGAGACCCAGGGCAGATGTAGGGATAGGAGACACACTCTGCTGCCCTTGAACAATTAAGGCAACAACGATCACAGAGCCTGTGCTGACCAGGACTTTGCTCCTCTGCGTCTCCCCCATCCCTCCAATGGAATGAATTCCTTATGCTATGTAGCTCCCTCTTGGTCCTTCCTGCTCCTTCTGATATTGTACAGATCATAGTCTAGTGGTTAACACTTAAGACTGGGAGCTGGTCTTCTTGAACCCTATTTGGAGCTCTGTGACTGATGTGTTGTGTGGCTGTGGGCAAGTTACTTCGTCCTTCTGCACCTTGGGTCCCTCATCTTCAGAGGGTAACAGTACCAACCGGCCTGTGGGAGAGATTACGGGGCTTAACCAAAGCGTCTGTGAAAAGCTATGTCTGACGTCTTGGGTGAAGAGCTAATTGGTACTAATGCATACTGCTCCTCCTGATGTAATGCAGTTATGTAGAAAAGATGTTTGCAGAGTCTCAGAAGGATTGTGGAAGTCCCAAGGAAAATTATCTGAAGAAGGGTCACTCACAGGCGTACCAAAGGCAAGTTTTTTTCAGTTTGCCAGATCTTATGAAGGGAGGAACATCTGGACAACAGATTCCAAACAGAGCCAGGGCCCAAGCCCAGTAATTCACCGTAGTGTCTCCGGGAATGCAGTGGGCACTTCCTATCTTACACAAAGGGAGCTCCACCAAGAAATAGTTTTTGTGCTTTTATGCAGGAAGACACAAATACAGTCCAAGAACGGGGTTGAAAGGGACCTTTGGAGATCATCTAGTCCAAGCCCCTGCCAAAGCAGGTCCACCCAGAGCAGGTTGCACAGGAATCTGTCCAAGTGGGTTTTGAACATCTCCAGAAAAGGAGACTCCACCACCTCTCTGGGCAGCTTCTTCCAGGGCTCTGCCACCCTCGCAGGAAAGAAGTTCCTCCTCATGTTTAGGTGGAACTTCTTACGTACAAGTTTATGCCCATTTCCTCTTGTCCCATCCTCGGCTTCAAGAAAGCTTGCAGATATCCTCCCATGTGAGCAAAAAAGTATGACCAGGTTGAAGACAGCACAGAAATGGTTAAAAACCCACCAGGATCATGAGTCAACAACATGATGCAGTTGCACAACAACAACAAAAAAACCCCACAAAACAGATTTTGCAACGTAGCAAAATGAATGTTTTTATGCAAGGTAATTACCCCGTTGTGCTCAGCTTTTGTGGTGAGACTATTAGGGAAGTTTTGGTAAGGCTTATAGACATAAGGTCTCACCTTATTCTGGATTTTCCTATATTAACCTAGCTATAAATTAGGCTCCTGGCTCCATTTGAACTGGGGTTCCTCGATAGAAGTCATGTAGTTTCTTTATGCACCATTAGCTGAGAGACACCGATGTGCTGTAAGCAGATGGGCTGCTTAGATTTACACCCCTTTGGAAGACTCTCTAGTTTTAGGTATTGCACTTCAGGAAAGATGTAGTGAAGAGAGCCCAGAATAATAAGAGTTAGAAAATACAGCCACTGGGAACAAAGTATTTCACATGTGTCCTCCAGAAGATAACAGGAAAGTGAGGGTGATGTGAAAGTCCTCTGATATGTAAAGCTTCTGAAAAGGACAATGATCCTTTATGCTCCCTGAGGCTCTGGGCAGAGGTAGAAATAATGCGTTCAGTTTGCAGCGAATAAGCTGTTGGGAATTGAGGGAAGCTGTCTAAGCACTTCCAGTCAAGCACTGGGAGAGGATGAGGGTGCTGGGCATCCCCTTCTTGGAGTATTATAAGAAAAAATTAGATGGCAATTGGTCAGGGTCTAATCCCAGCTTAGATATGAGGGTTGGCCTAGATGAATTCCTTGCTTTCAGCCCTACATTTCCATGTTCTGCTTGACCTTGAGTCTAAGGAGCTGGAGAGCCCCAGAGGCTGGGTTGGCAGAAGAAGAGAGCCCCTCCGGGCTATATAGACCACACTGATTGATTTGTTGCCACCACAGTGCATTTTGCCTCCTCTCCCTGTCCCCTTTCCAATATTCTTTTCTAAGTGGCACAGTGAACAGCCAGCATGGGTCTGTTTCCCAGGGCAAGGCTGCCAGAGTGGCTTCCAAACTCAGCCTGATGTATCAGCCCGCACTCAATATGTGCATACACACACATATAGCAACACACACAGCTGGGAAAAATGCTTATTAGTAAGTTTGACTAACATTTTCTGTTATGGGGTCCTTCTTTCACTTGATTATAACTTCGACAACTTCAACTGTTTGGGCTTAAATTTTACGTACAGGGTGTTTGTCTCAAACTGAATTATTTACGGAAATTTCAGCCAAAATGACATAGTGTTTTTGAGAAGAAGCCTGGAAAAAATACATTGTTTGCCTTTTTGCTTTTTTTTTTTTTTTTTTTTTTTTTTTTTTTTTTTTAACAACCTTTTATTTGGAAAGCCCTAGAACCCCTGTGCTTTGGAAGTGCAATCGGACACTTGGCAGAAGAGGTGGCTTTTGTGTTGGGGATGGGCCTTGTCTGTCCCTGTGAAAAACTACCCACATTTGGCCAAGTTATAAAGCTTAGAAAAACCACGTGGAGAGGATCTCTTACTTCTGTCGGCTTAACTCCTGGCACAGCAGCCTGCAGTAGAAAGTTGCCATCTTGATGGCAAACCCTGTAGGCGCCCCACGTTATGACCACCTTGGTGTGCCTGTGCTCCCACCGAGCTTATTTTAAAGCCCCAGGAAATCAGGCACCCCCTGTGTTAAGCGACCATTACCCAAGGTAATTTTCAAGTTGATCACCCGAAAGTCAGGAAATACCTGGATTAGGTCTTCCCGTGCAATATTAATTCCACCCTTTTGGGCGGAACACGCGTGACACGCTCAAACCCTATTTCCCACAGGTCTCCTGCTGTGCTCCACCAAACAGGGGAGACCACCAGCCCCTGGGCTCCGAGCTGAGCAGTGCTGTGAGGAGATGGGGTTTGGCCCTCGCAGATGCTAAGCCGTGCCACCCACAGCAAACTTTTCACAGAGGGCTCCTAATTGTAGGTTCTCATTTTCTGGGGACCCAACCTGGGACTCTGGTGTTTCAGTTGGGGCTGGGTTTGGCAGGACCTCTGAACATCTGCAGTGCTGGCTAACGACGAGCAAGAGGAAAAATCAAGACCTAGGCATCTCAATGACAGGATTCAAAATTAATGCCTACCACGGATCTTGTAGACACGCTGTTGACCATATGGCTATGTCTATACTGTCAAAGGCCCCGAGGCAGCCTTCAAGAACTAGGTTCAATTTTGTAAGCTTGCAAGCGTGGCCAGGGGGTCAAGCAGTGCACATGCTGAAGCCAGATGTAGCCTGATGGACCATGGAGGCCCTGCTTGAAGCAGCTGTGGGCCTGCAGAAGACACCACGGCTTTAGCTGCTCCATGAGCTGCGTCCATGATTGTATAGACGGGGCTTATGCTTTCAGTTCAGCGCTTGGAGAATGAAGAAAATACCAACTCGCCTCCTGGGGCTGTAGCAAAAATAGATGAATTAATCTTTATGAGGCACTTTGATACTATTGTCATGAGTGCTATAGAAAAGCCCATGAGAAAACAAAACGCTGTTGTTTTCAGAGCAGGGTTTGAATAGTGCGCAGTCAGTAAGGCTTGAGGTCACAAACGGAACAATGAAGAAAAAACCAAAAATCTTGAATAGCTGTTCCTGTAGTGAACAGTATCCGTCCTGAGCGCAGAGTGAGGCAGCCATCCCACGGGAAAAACAGGCCGTGTCCTCATGCCACCGAGGGCGGGCTGCGTCATGAGTAATGCCAACACATGAGGGAGCCCTCCTAAAGGTGCACAGGTAACCGGAGAGAGGAGTCCTGAGCTTCCACCTACGTGGTTTTGCAACCTTAATCTCACAGGTTTTCGTGCACACGCAGCCTTCCCCTCCGCATCTCCCCCCGACATGTGGATGTATACATTCCTCACGCATCAAAGGTCAACGGCAATGTGGTTACCGGGCAAATTTTCCCCATTAAAACCTTACCAAAGGCAGATGTTTAGGGGCCTACAGGATTTACAGATTTGCTCTCCAAAGAGCATATTAGGGAAGATGACTGTTCTCCCGTTGGGTCATACGCTGTGTTTTTGAAAGCCTCAGTGCCCACCCCAGATTAAAGCAGCATGTTGCTGGAATACTGGGCCTCCAATGAAGATGCCTTTCAACAACGCGAAACCACTAATGAGAAAACATAGACAGAAGGAGAGCCAGCCCCCGATGGCTGTGTTTCCCAGCTTTGAGTAGCTTCCAGGGCCATCGGTGCCACTGGCCCAATGTAAGAGCAGGTCGGAGGAAGATGAAGGCTTTGCTCTCAGCGGCTCTGACGTTTGTCCGCAGTTGGGACATGAAAGGAAAGAAGGAAAGAGAGCAAGTGAGAGAGAGAAAGAGGGAGAGATCCTGCCTGGCCACATACCATACATGCAGATAGTGTATTGCATTTTTCCAGACGAGGGAGACCTCCTCTTCCAAGTGTTCCAGTAATTAACCTCACTTTCTTGGCTGGTGTTAATTTGTTCCAAGTATTTGGGCTTTAGATCTAACCATGGGAATCTCATTCCCTGCAGAAGTCTTGCCAACTATTACTAGACATTTTACCACACACATGCAGGCCAAAAAAAGCAAGGCTAATTACACTGCTCTTTTGCGAAGTGAAGTGTATTCGTTATAAGTTCAATGTCTCCTAATAAAGGAGAGGAGGGGGAGAAGGCAGGGCAGCATCCTTTTCTGCCTGCCCGTGGGTGGAAGGGGCAGAGAAGGGACAGGGAGCCTTTCGCCGCGTGGTACCTGCCACGTAAATCCTCTGCGAGGCCCTAGGAGCCGAGGTGTGACGATCCACCACATGAAACCAGAGAGGAATGGTGCTACCAGGATTTTTAGCTGTGAATAACTGAGTTCAATTATTCAGTACCGATGGGAGTTCTCTAAGTAAAAATTTAAATAGGAGGAATTATTTGAACCAGATGTTGATTTCCCAATACTTTTTTTTTCCTTCTCCCCCTTTTGTGCTGTATGTGCTACCTGTTAAGGAAAGAGTGTGTACGGGAGGGAAAGCGTGTGTGTAAGAGTGTGTGTAGGGGCTCTCTCTGACAGCGTGACAAGCAACAAAGTCATACATGACAACACCTACAGCAGAGGAAATAGGTTATGAAAATCCCTATGAATTTTCAAGTTCAAGTGCCTGCAGTTTTTGGACCCATTCCATGCTGAAGAGGTTTTAAAAGGGCCAGCAAGGTAAGAGGAGCTGGAGAGGCAGTCCTAATGCCAGAGTGTTGACATTTTGGATCTTTTATCAGGTTAAGTCCTTAATTTTACTGAAAGATTTTTTTTTTTTTTTTTGCTGCTTTTTATTCATTTTCTAGCTTTTGAAATTAACAATAAAATGTAATAATACCTAGTCCTAACATAAAGCCTTTTATCCCTAGACCTCAAAGCAATTCATAATGGTGAGTCAGTATTATTATCCACCGTTTAAGCCCATCTGCAAATAAGTTTCTCCAGGGTCTATCTCTAAATCTGATTTTGTAATCCTTTGCTTAGTGCATTTGAATTTATTTATTTTTTAAGTGGGTAAGTGTAAGTTGCTCAGACAAGTTTCTTTGTAGCTTCTCTGGGACTGAGGTCGTTGAGTCTCAGACAAAAACTAAAGCAGACATCTTTGGTGTTTGGGAAGGCTAGAGAGCAGTGAGCAAGTAGCAGGCAGCACTCACCTTTTTCCTGCAAGAAATCCAGTCTTTCTGACTAATAGGTCAGTGGAGGGGATGAAATGCTTGCTTCATGAAAGAGTTCAAAATCTGGGAGTCTGGTTCTGCTCCAAATCTGAGCAACCCTGCCCAGGTTAAGCTCTCTATGGAAGAAAATTCTGCAGAAAAAGTATATTTGAGATTCATTGAAATACTTAATATTGATTTTGGATTTCTAATTTTTTTAATGTTTTCTGATACAAACTATAGCATCAAGGAGAAAAATACTCAGCAAAACTTTGTTTCAAAAAGGAAAGTGGGATTTTGCTGTTCCAAAACGTTAAAATATCTTGTGTTTTTTACTGGCATTGTTGAAATTCCTTCCCTTCCCCCAGGTTTCTTCTTCTTATAACAACAGCACTATTGGCTTTATCTTGATGGAAGGGCATATTCTCACAGAGTGCAATTCCATCAGCTTTCTCTGACCAGCAGGAGTTGCCAACTTTGCTCTTCTGTGATTTATATTAAAAGAAAGGCTGAGGTTACTCCCCTATGATCCTCATTCTCTTCACATTGAATTGCTCCCCAGAAGAAGGTCAGACACAAGACTACTGTAAATTAGCACAGCTCCATTGAAAGCACAGTGTCACACCAGCTGAGAGTTTGGCTCAGTAGCTGCAGTTAAAGGAGTGTGTTTTCGCCTCCACAGAGGCTGAGACTGGCCCAATCAATCTGGTGAAGTAAGGCCTAAGGAGGCGTCAGAAAGACATTTTTTTTTCTTGCTGGTAACCATTTAAAATCAAATGTTTTCTGTAGTGAATCAATGATGAGCCAATGGTGGTGGAGATGGTGGGCCAGCAGACAGACCGACCTCCGCGTGAGAGTCTGGTGAATGCACCCAGTGCAAGAGCAACCACAGGAGCAGCCATCACAGCTCTCACACATGGCCTCGCTATGCCCTGACCAGCCTCTGTGCTCTTGAGGAAGAGAGACTTTCGAGCAGGCTCAGGACAACCTCTGTCTCCCTTCTGTACTTGGTAGTAAATGGTATATTTGAGTCCTGAAGTATACTGATAAGTGAGAACCAGTCACATCTCCTGCTTCCATGTATCCGACTGTGTAGTCAGAAGTCCTCAGCCACGCGTGTTTTGCCTGAGGAGTTTCCAGACTCTCAGCTGATACCTCACAAGCAGTTGATTCACCGTTGTCCCACTGGAAAAGGCAAAAGATAGTTTTATGAAAGCCTAGGAGGAAAGTGGTAAACCTCTTGGGTCACACATGTTGCCTGGAGAATTTCTTCATCAACAGCACATCCACAGCATGATGTTCCCCAGTCCTTCCTCTTCACCTCTTCCCTCCATCCCAAAATTTTCATCCCTTCTGTTGTGCCAAATAACTCCTTATCTGGATGAACTTCAACAACCGGGTAGAAATGTTGAATGTTTTTCCCCAGATCACAGGCTGGCTGTGAATGCCAGGCCAATCAAGCCCTCTCCTAAAACAGGGAGCTAGACAACCTTCCTGTAATGCATTCACATTAGGTATCATGTTTTGAGTAATTCTGCTTTCTCTGAAAATCATAGAATTCAATCGTAGAATGGTTTGTGTTGGAAGAGACCTTAAAGATCATCCAGTTCCAACCCCCCTGCGATGGGCAGGGACACCTCCCACCAGACCAGGTTGCTCCAAGCCCCATCCAGCCTGGCCTTGAACCCCTCCAGGGATGGGGCAGCCACAGCTTCTTTGGGCAACCTGGGCCAGGCTCTCACCACCCTCAAAAGAAAGAATTTCTTCCTAATATCTAACCCAAGTCTCCCCTCTTTCAGTTTAAAACCATTACCCCTCATCCTATGGCTCCCCTCCCTGATCAAGAGTCCCTCCCCATCTCTCCTGGAGCCCCTTGAGGGACTGGAAGGGGCTCTAAGGTCTCCCCGGAGCCTTTTCTTCTCCAGGCTGAACCCCCCCAACTCTCTCAGCCTGTCCTCACAGCAGAGGGGCTCCAGCCCTCTGATCACCTTTGTGGCCTCCTCTGGCCCCGCTCTGACAAGTCCATGTCCTTCTTATGTTGGGGGCTCCAGAGCTGGATGCAGTATCCCAGCCTCTTTTGAATCTTGCTTTGCGCAGACAGCCAAGAGGGACACATGTTGATTGCAAAGATGTCCCTTTTTGTACAAAACATTGCAAGGGAACAGCTCCTATAAAGCATGTGTCTCCAAACACCAATGCCTGGGAAGGGCAAAACCCCAGAGCCTGGTGGGATGCTGTGGTGTTCCACCCTGGCAGGGGAAGGCCAGGAGAGTATACTGGGGTGAAACAGAAACCCTGTGCACAGACAGCAGAGGAATGGTTTGAATGAGACAGCCCTGGGACAACTGCACAATTTTTTGGCTTCCCCCAGGGCCATTAAATGGCGAGTGCAAGCCTCTGGAGCCTCGTACGGCTGAGTTGAGATGAGAGGAATTTTTCAACACCCAAAGCTGGATCAAACCCTCCTTCCTGCCTCTAGTTCATAAAGCTTTTTAACTTTTGAAGGGGAGAAAAAGTGATCCCAGATGTACAGCCCTAATTACATACTTAGATGAAATTGGATTAAGGTGGCTGCTGCCTGTCCTTTTCCTCTGAAGATGGCTGGGACTGGCGAGGGACTGTGGGTCGCCGATGTTGGGGCACAGACAAGGGGGACCGGAGCCAGCACTGTGCTCAATGAAAGCTCCATCAAATAGTCCCTGTTCTGACTCAGGACCTGGCTTCTGGTCATTTGGGTCAGTATCTTGACTGTGGAGTAGATTTGTACCATTTTTCTAAAGTCTGCCCTTCTCCTCCAGGAAGCTACGTGTGGGCATGGAGGGAGGGTCTGCTACAAATCGATCTTCTTAATGACACAGGCATCTTCCTTGAAAAGAAAAAAAAAAAAAAGGATAATTACGCAGTAACAGTAAGCGGGGGCACAATACGCATCAATACTTTTAATATGCTTAACATATGTCTAGTTATTTTCATTTCCACTAAATCAGTCCACTGTTATATATCTCTATCCTGGCTGCCTCGCGGCCATGTGCAACACATTTCAGTCAGCCTACGTGAACCGCCGGGGAACTGTGTTTTCTTGCTGTAAGCCGAATGGCAAGTCACCGTTGAGCTGCTTGGTGCGAGCCCGCAGGTCCCCGGGGGACTGCGAGATTGCTGACAGCGGGAGGACATCGGGCCAGCCACATGGATCCGATACGGGTCTGCCGAACACGCAGTATTGGGGTCCCCCTGCCCCCTGGCAGGCGGATGGTATTAGCAGGATACAAATCAGTCTGCTCTACGCTCCCTGTCTGAGCAGGATTTTCTCAAAATGAATATTTATGGTGTTTTCATATTTCAGATAAACCCCTCGAGTCTCATAATGTTGTTGGAATCCAAATGAGGCTGATGGCCGCGGCACAGTGCCCTACCACAAAAACCAACTCTTGCAAATCTGACCCAGTTCACAGAGGTTTAAAGCTAAACCAGTGCAGAGGCTCGGGTGATCCCTGGGGTCACTGCCAGACCAGTGTGTTGATGGGACCCCCCTGGAAACACAGGCTGGGGTCCACAGCTTCAGGTAGGTGACCTCAAGGCTACGGTTGTCATTTCCTTGAACACAGAAACAACTCCTCCTCTCACCCCCTAGTCACTTGTTCTGATATATATTTATATATTATACATTGAAAAAAGGGGAGAGTTCAGCTCTGAGCAGCTCTTAGTATAAGCAGGTGTGCTGTGATGGCTTCTTAGTATTGCTTTAGTGTCTGTTTTGATGCTGTTTGAAGCACACAACCGTCAAGAATGTGGCACTGGAGAAAATTGTTGAAGTAGTGAAGACAGAGGGGTAAATAGCTTCGTTGAAACGCAATCTAAAGTTCAGAGGAAAAGAGCTCGTGGTGGGTTTTTTTGAGTGGGGGAAGATCTGGTCTTGCATCCTGCACAAGTTCCTGGAACTTTTAACCTGGAAACAACTTTGACTGAGAAAAATCCAAGTGTCTTTGAAGGCTGAGGTGCCACCATGCTCAGCCCTGTGGCTTCAAATAACCTCTTTTGGCAGGAACAGAAATTCCCTTCTGGACAAATATTCTGTTCTACTGCAGCTACCCAGCTAGCATAATAGGGGACAAAAGATAGTCCTGAAAGCTGAAGACACGTAGCTGGTGGCAGTGGAATAGCAATAGAAATTCAAGAGGTTCTGAGCTTCTAGAATTAAAGAAAATAATGCTGGAAGGGGCCTATAGGGATAATTTAGGACAGTGTTTCTCAGCTTAGGGTCAGGGGAACAACTGCTGATCTGAAAGGCATCACAAGACGTTTCACAAAACCATTGGGGGAAATAAACCTTTCTCCCTCCTAGTATTCTACGGCATCTGAGTGAGCGAGCGACTGCAATGGGCAGCATTACAAATTGCTAAGCAAACTCTTAAAGGTCACCCTAATTAGTATTTGGTTGGAAACAGGAACCACTGTGGCTCATGAACTTTTTTTCTGGAAGTTTCATTGAGCTAAAAGCCACCATTCTAGCCCAGCCTCCTGCCAGACTATAACCCCAGCTCGGCCAGTCGTTTCCTTTTGACTTTCCCAAGAAACTGCTGTAGTCGCCCCCAGTAAAGCCCCTCTGGGTTGAGCTGCCTGCGCACCGAGGAGCAAAGCCCTGCTCTGGTACAACACAGCTGCACAACCTCGATTGAAAGCACTGAGGAAGAGCTATGAGAAGGTCTGTAGAGAGATAAAAACAGTAAAATCACTGGCACAGGTAGCACTGTTGAGGTGGGACCACACATGGCTCAAGGATTCCGTAGGGAAAGCACCACCATGAAATGTATAAAACCCTAAAGCAAAAAAACCCAAACCCCAGCAAACAAAAAACCTGGGGAGGCTTGTGAGGAATTGTAGGGTCCCTGTGTGGAGAGGTCAACGTTGTTGGTGCCAACGGAGCCAGTGGAAGGTGGCAACTGAGCAATGCAGAGGAGGCCGTTCCCAGGAGGAACCTGAGCCAGGGGCCAACCCAGCCCACCCTGGTCAGCCAGGACTCTGGGTGCCCTGCTAGGCTGGTGGGCACAGGGATGCTTAGCCTGATGACTTGTTAAATCCCAGCTACCTTCCCTGTGAGCCAAGAAATTGTGGTGCCACGCTCCCGAACTGTGCATGTTCTGCTGTGCCCAAAAAGCTGTCCCCCAAGGAGGGGCTGTCACCAGGTGTCTCCATTCCATAGGTGGAGAAGAAGAAGCCACCGGGGCGAGACGGGTCTGGCGGGCTGAGCTCCTGGGGGATGCCAAAATTCAGCCTCAGCCCCAGCACCCGCAGCCCGAGCTCTGGGAACCGGGGAGGGCCGGTGCCAGCGCTCTGCTCTCCATATGGCTCCCAGCCCCTGCGCGCAGAGCACGGGATAGCTGTGAACACCCAGTGGATTTGTCAGAACTTCCCCACCTCAGAGGGGTGCATTGTGAAAATTAATCAGTTTGTGTTTGACTTTTTGACTTGGCGCTCCCTCAATAACTTCTTCACACACAAACCCACAATAAACTAATTAGGCCTATTTCTCTGACAGGCTGTTAAAGAAGAAAGAGAAGAAGGATGTGTCTAAGCTGCTTGAAAGACAATATTGGATATATATGCCAAGTAGCAAAAGGCATCAGTAGCTCTTTAAATTCCTTCACTCTGAAGCTCTGATGAACAGAAATAGCAAATGAATGGCTTCCAGAAATGATGGGAAATAGTTCTTGTTTCTGTTTGGCTTGTGTTTCTCTTTAGGGGGTAGGGAGAGCTGGAAGGGGGGGAGAGCTATGAAAGAATTAGTTTCAAAGAAATCAAGTATGTTAAACATATTTTGAAATAACTTACTAGATTTGCAAAATAGGGTAATAGAGGCCATGCTCACAGCTCAATTTATGTATATAAATATACATACATGCATATTGTGCAGAACACAAAATAATTCCATCTGGAGAGTTGGGTATTGTCTTGCACAAAAGGCTTCTACTTGAGTCATTAATAGTATATTTTATTAAAGGAAAATTGGCTTCAAAAGTGGTTGGGAATTGTGGGAATAAAATTGGGATGAAAGTAATTATCCCCCTGCCCTGTCTCTTCCCTTGTGTTCATTTTTCTGTTCCAGACACAGACGGCAACAGCAGCTCCTCTGTCTTCTGTTCCTTCCATGTTTGATCTTCTGCCTGCGCTTTCTTCTGCTGGGTCCTGGAGCCCGTAGGAATGAGGGTATTGTGTCCATATTGCATGTGATGACATGTGTTTGAACCAGCACCAGGGCAGCCTGGCAAGAAGAGCTTGAAATCCAGCGGGACTGAACAGCAGGCCAGGTTCCTGCTGGTGAACAGCTCGGCCACTTCTTTAAAAACCCTTTGGGGATAAAAGGCGTAGCAAGAAAAACTTGAACCTGCTGTGGCACCTGCTTTTTCCTTCTGCCCCGAGGCTCGAGGAGGTCAGGGATGAGACAGAGGAGAACACATCAGCCCAATCAGAGGCTGCAGCAACTCAGTATTAAATAGGATACAGAGGCGTTTCCCAACACAGGGAAGCAACACAGCAAGATGGACGTGCTGAGTGTTGGAGAGGGGTGGATCACCCCGAATGCCTTCGCAAAGAAGTGGGAAGCAACAGGTGGCAATGAGGGTCCTCCTGGGCCACGTCAGGGCAAGGCATTTTGTGTTGGGCTTTTGTAGTTGACGTTGGCCACCCCGGCCCAGGAGACAGCCAACGCAAAGGGACAGAAAAGCCATTTCCTTTAGAATTCAAGAAGAAAGTGAGTGCAGTTCCTGGGTGGTAAAATGTCTCTGTGGTTGAATAATTAACTTGGAAAGGCTACAGAATGTTTTGTCTTTAACACAGCTAACCCCCTTTTGCTTTTAATCAATACAATGACTTATGGAGTGAGGTATCTTTCCAAAATGTTTACTCCATAGATTACTGTTCCTTGCTGAGAGGGCTGGTCATGAATTCTTGACGATAGTGGCTTTCATTTCACCCAAAAAAACATTGTGTGTCATAATTGAGGCAATAATTAATGCTTACTGGGAATGCTGGATACTGGTTTTAAACAATAAAACTGTAAACCAGTGGAGGATAATGTCACGTGGAAAAGACTATTTGGCTCAGCAAAAAGCTGGGAGGGGACAAAGGGAGAGACAGAAAAAGGAAGAGTTCAACAGAGAGACAGTGACTCTTACACAAGGCTTAAACTGAGAGGGAAGTGGGAAAAATCACTTTTCCTCTTGTTAAAATAAAATAATCCATTCAGCTAATATTAGGTCAGGACAAAAGGTCAGGGATCTTCCTGTTGTTAAACATTGCAGTTGGAGCACAGCATCGTAGCTAGGGGGGGGGAATATACAGCAAGCATTCCAAGAAAAGAATAATCCACTCACAAAATTAAGTAACAAACAAATAAACAGTGCGTGTTAACTTAAGCGCCCATGTGCACGTCACTGTCTCTGCACTAAGGGGTATTTTTACTTATAGCAGAGCAGCACCCAGAAAATCAAATGAGATCAAGACCCAGTTTCTCTTACTGCTGTACAGATGCCGAGCCAGAAGTAGCCTTTGCTTGAAACAAACCCTCCAGCCACGGTGCATGAGGAGACGCTGAATTATCTCCCTTTTACAGGTGGATAAAGTGAGGCAGAGAGGCACCAGGGCCCTGATTACAGAAGAAATCAATAAACATTTAGGAATCAAATACCTTGGTACCCTACAGATCTGGCCTTGCATGATTTGCCTGGGGTTAAACAGGAAGCCTACGGCAAAGCTGAGAATTGAATCCAGATCCCCGGGATACTCAGCCAGAGCCCTTTTCCAAAACCCGGCTTTATATGTATATGTGTAAGCCACTGGAAACTCCAAGTGAACTCTCATTATGTCAATTAATTTTTGCTTAATTAAACAAATATTTTGCAAACATATGTGGGATGTCAGCTCCCTTTCTGTAGAGAAAAGCAGACAGACAGCTATATGCACAGAGGGACGGGCTGGTAATTGACTTTAGTAGCATCATCATTGATCTAAAATAGAGCAGGGCAGCCTGCACAGTGAGACCTGCGCTCAGTTTTGGCCCTCTATGCCTGGAACAGCGGGATAATCTAATGCAGCCAGGGTAGCTCTAGCAAGCCCTGAGTATTGAGCAACATGAACTTGTTTCTCCACAACACGAAGCAGAAGCCGATAAAATGCAGCAGGCAGCCGCTTGCAACCAACGCAGCCTTTATGTGTTGTCCACAAAGGAATCTTGCCATTGTCACCACGCCTGGCAGAATCAGCTGGCTGCTCTGGGGGCAGAGCTGTGAGCCAAACATGAAGCTGGCGGCTAGACAAGGGTCTGGAAACCCCCACAGTTGTAATCCTGCTCCAGACCACCCCTCGAATGGGAAAGCCATTGCAGGGGTCTACTCCAGGGTCATCTTGTTGTGGAAGTGAACATGGGTCTGTTTTAGAGGGTGGTGGGAGAGACGCAGGACCTGAATTTGCTGTCTGGCCTCCGCATGATGTCCTTCTCCTTTGACTGCTCTCCCTGAATGAAACTTGGGTACCCCTTGTTACAAATGATGAGAGCTAGAGAGATGCAGGTTATGTTAAAGATCTATGTAAATTATTTATGGGTTACTCCTAATGAAAAAAAACTGGACGACAACTGTAATCTCTGGTCTGAGCATCTACAGGATGAGCCTTAAGATTAACCTAAAGGCCTAAATCTTCACAGATTTTATGAACTGGAGCAAATTCCTCCATCCAGTCTCCTCTGAACTGATGCAGAGAGGGTAAATCAGCCCACAGGAAGCATGAAGCCCTCTGCCAGGATAGCAAGACTACTCCTGGTACCTATAGAAGAAAGTCCACATTCACTTTGGCAACTCCTAACTTTGTTGCAGTGAAGGCTTATTTTCACTGTAATTCACACTCAACAAACGCAACTGAAGTTAACACCATCATACTGGGACTTGAATCGTGAGCTAAAGCACATCAGCACCTCATGATCTACGTAGCTCTGCACTTAAACTTTGCTGCAGCTATGAAAATCCTCATATGGCCAGCTCACGTGTGGCCACGCAGTCACAAGCACACCAAAGATCTTCAGAGCATAGTTTTCCTGAGCAAGGTGTAGGAATGGTCTTCATGCGGAGACATGCAATTAGAGCACTTGTAGGTGGAAGATGGGTGGTGTTTAATCGTTGAAGGCTAGATCCCTTCACATGTGGCAGTAACCACGTTCATCAGCTGCAGTGACAAGGTCAAGCTGCAGATTCACCATTTGAAGTTTTCCCTTGTGTTAGGTACTAAGAGGCAGGGGAGACATTTAGATTTCAGAAAAATTTCATATTGGATCCTTGAATATTTGTTTGCCTTAGGAATTAAAGACTAATATCTTTGTTAACAAATTACTATAAATGCCAGGAATTGAGGAAAGCTTTCTCCAAAATCTCCATCTGGCTGATTCCATCCTTCTCCCTTTCTCTCTGACCTTTCTCATACTGCGCTAAACGAACCTTCCCGTTTCTTGGTTTGGAAACCTCTTCCCACATGTGTTGCTTTTTTTTTTTAAAACTCCAAAATAAAAATGAAGAGCTATAGCACTCACTAAAACTTCAGTGTAACTCCTCTTCTCAAAACTTCAGTGTAACTCCTCATTTGCGTGGTGGCCATGGGATTCTGTGCAGATCTCCTTAAATGAACTGTCAACAAAGTATGCTCCGGGCGGCCAGAATTCAGACAAGTCACCCAGCGTGCTGACTGGGGAGTGGAAAAACAAACCAGGGAGCCGTTCCCCCAAAACAAGAGGAGATGGAGCTCATCCCACTGGAGCAGCTCTGAACGCTGAAGGTTTCCCTTCGTGCCTGGCTGAGGAATCCAACCCCTCACCTCGCTAACTTCGCCCTCGAAAAGGTTATCTTGCCATCAGAAATGTTGCGTTGCGTGACTTGGATCCATTGTTTATAGACTCGTCTAACTGACTTCATATGTATCTGGTCCAGGGAAACCGATGTTATTAAAACACAACACTGAGACATTGAGCTCCGATAGCAGTTCAACATGAACAAATAAAGCAAGAGTTTTCCCCAAAGTAAAGCAAAGCAAGGATCCCGGCCTTCGTGTGAACTGCAGGGATGAAAGGAGGATGTGATACCATCATCTGAACGTTGACCTTTTCACTGTTGTTTCTTTTTCCAGCTCCGAGCCCCAGCCCTGGGTCTCTCCCACTCTCTTTTATCCCCTCAATCCAACTCTAGCAAACCCCTGGAGCAGGTAAGCTATGAGCTGAAAAGGTTTTTTCTCATGTTTTGACTCTATTTATTGCTTTTGCAGCCCGGTCAGAGAAGTGCCTGGATTGTTAGTTGTGACCTTTAACCCCCAGTATCAACTCCGCTTGCAGAAAGTTCAACAGCTCTGGTTGAAATGGGCACATAAGTGAAAGGTAAAAACACACACTACTTGGCTGCGTTTCTGAAGTATTGGTATCTCATCACGGACATCTATCTTTTTCTCCAAACACTTTGCTCAATATTAATATCAGAATTTCTGGAACAAAATGCCTGTTATGCTTGATCAATATGTGACAATCTCACTGAAGTCTCTACCTTTGGCTACAGGCATTGCAAATATCAGAGAAAACCCACAGTACATTCTTAAAATGCTGCCTGCTCTTATTCTAGAGAAATACTGCCCATGGAGCTGTACTGGAAGATGGAGAAAGTTTGACGTACCACAGAGAGGTGCCGCAACTGTTGAGTGAGAGCTTTTGGATGACTGAAGAATTTGGTTTGATAAGAATAATTAACTGACGTATATCTAGTAGCTTTCATCCAGAGATCACAGAGATCTTGGAAACAGAGGGCAAGGGAAATGCTTCGGGTATTTCAGACATCAGTGGAAAGCAGCCAATTTTGGGGTGTAATATTTTTTTTCTAACAGCACACAGCAGGAGTAAATAATAGCCTATGCTTTGCCTTTGCACTGCAGAAGAAATTTCTACAGCAGTAATATGTGTCAGCCCAGATGAAATCTAGCCTATGTACTTAGTAGCGCTCGTTCTCTCGCTCTACATTAAAAAAGCCCATGATACCTGTAACGAGCACAGATTTTTCTGTGAGTCAATATAACGTCACTAGGTTGTCTGTAGAGGAGGTTAGCAAGAAGTTGGGGCTACCAAAGGGAATGGCAGAGCTGCACTTGCTTTGCAGCAATTGAACTTTGGTAGTTTGCTCTCTATCCCCATAGAACTTTAAAACAAACCAAGCATAAACCCAGCCGAGAATGAAGATAAAGTGGAAACTTTCCACATCAGAGTCCTCTGGACAGAAGAAGGGAGGGAGGAAAAGCCATCCTTCTACATTTCCAAGTCCATGCTACGGAACAGGTTAGATGGAGGGCATGGGGAGGACAAGGATAACCCTCACTGTTGAGTGAAATTTTGTGCCCAAGAGAGAAGAAGAGTAGGATAGGTGAAGACACTAATTTTCTCCTAGGAACAGAAGCTACTCTGAAAACTCAGCTTGCTTCTGTGCTCAAAAACAGATGGATCGTAATGGTAATAAATGAATTAAATCTTTATCATCTGGCAGCAAAGCCAAGACGAGAAGGAAAACTAAGCTCAAAGGGTTAGAAAAGGAGTCTACATTCCCCCATAGAGGAAACAGATGTAAATCTGGCAAGCTGTCGTTTGGAGATCCAAGAACTCTGGGTTGAAACGAGGTCTGTGTTATTCAGCCAAGTTTATTGTCAAGCTCGATGGTAATCCCCGTTTTAGTGGTCAAAAGATTGCACTCCTGAAATGTCTGGAGGTCTTTCTGCACCATCATGGAGTTATCAGAGCCCCTAGTGTGACTACTTTGCAAACTTGTTTGTGTTGTGGTATTACAACTTTTAAAAGTTCTTTGTTGCTGGCTGATGCACTTGCGAAAGACAGATGTCAAGACCTGATATTGGTGGAGCTGCAAATGGCTTGATGCTATTCCAACATTACTTGACAAGTCCCACTCTCCTATGGAGAGAAAAAATATAGCCTGTGATTTTAATGAATGAAAAGAAATGTGCTGAGAAATGTGTAGGATGTGGAAAACCAGTATGTCAAACGGGTGTTTTTCTTGAACTCGCTGTACCAAATCTAGCAACAGGTTAATTAAGTAAACCTTCTTAGCTTCCTTAAATGTACTGCCATAATTTCTTGTGCTCACAGAAACCTGTATCTTGGTCTCTAGCCTTCCCTCAAATATTTTGCCTCGATGTTGTTGCACCTTTGTACTACGCCAATAAAGTAGTTAGGAGGATAACTCTTGCCCCCCTTGCGGGAGAGAATTAGGAATCCCAAAGGATGCTGAGTTAGTTGTCTGGATTAGTGGGATTGAGATACTGAGATTTCTTCGGGTGCTTACCAAATGTCAGTCCCTCACCATACCCATTAAAATTCATAGCGATTTCTGTAGGTTTCCTTGTTTTTATACATTGACAGGATGCTGGGCTGGCAGACCTTTGGGCTGGGCTTGCCAGGCCACTCTTATTTCTACTGCAAGTGCTTGGAAATCGCTGCATGAGAGGTGCTGATTATCCACCGCTGCAAGAGCCCTTGTTCATTCCTGCGGGGCTGTGGCAATTTAGGGACTGAAAACAGCTAATCCAGCCCTTCTTCACTCCCTACCTCTGGCTGAGAAGCACCCCAGGTTCTGTAAAAGCTCTTGAAAAGGTGGCACTGGGAATGCTCCAGGGGATAAGGATTTCTTCTGCCAAGGTATCCTGGTCCTCTGGGGAGGGACGGCTGGGCATTGGCCATGGACAGTCTCTGCCCTTCTGTCCTGAGGTAAGGAAGCTCTCTAACTTCTCTGCATGTCCATGAGCCACAGGAAAATCAAACACAACTTTGGTCGACCAAAATGTTTCACTTGGATCTTTGCTTTGGCTTTATATCAACTAACTGTGGGAGAGCTCTTACCTTTTCCTGCCGGAGATGCTGAAAGAGGATAGGATGACCATTTTTTCATCTCAAAGTTCTGGTCCTCAAACCAGAACAGTCTTTGAAATTGGCCCTTTCCCGTGACTGAAATTGTTCTGACGAAAACGAAGCTTTCCGAGGGGTGTGTTAGTTTCTTCAGAAAATATTCCCTGAACTCTTCCCCAGGAAAGCAGCTGTCAGCTAAAGTTGCCCAGAGGGGACGGTGCGGTCCTTGTTTGTGCGCCCAAATGGTCCTTGTTTGTCTTCACAAGTGCATCCCTGAGATGAAGCTGGCTGTCACTCAGAGCCCAGCACACCTCAAACGCTGTTTGCCTTTGGCTCTGTTGCCCCTGTCCTGGAAGCAAGCAGGGCAGGGGAGGGAAGGAATGCCAAGGAAGATAGAGGAGGAAGAATGAGCTCTTGCTGCCCTTTTTGGCTCATGGGGCAAAACAGTCCTCTCATGGCACCAACTCCCGTGGTTTGCGTGGTGGCCATGGGGACTCTCAGCAGCAGACAGTATTATGCCCAGGGCTCTCCAATGACTATACGTATTAAATACCCTCTCCAGGCTATTCCATCTGGACAAAACAGCGGGCGGTGAAGCAAAACCAACATTTACAATGTTTAAGTTGTATAACGGAGCTTTTAGTGTAAACCAGGGCTCTCCTCCTCGCTTCCCCTTACCCTGCACATCTCTTCAAAATTGCTTTTGTCAGTCAAACATTGTTTTTTTTAATATTCATGCTTTTCCCTCTTTGACCTGGTTATCTTGGCACTCAAGGAACAATTGCTTGCCAAGGTAACTAAGTTTAATCCGTGGATCAATGCACCATTCCCATGTGTCAGGCTTCAGAGAAAAAAAAGAGGTGCGAGAGAAAATTACCGAATATGCATTTTAAAAGATATATGTTTGAAAATGCTACTTCATTAAATAAAATGATCTCCAGGAAGAACTTGTGAGAGGAAAGGCAGTTTTTTACCAACAGGTGAAGATGTTACCAAGGTATCTGGGAATTTGCTAATTATAACCTCCCGTGTGCTAAAACTGGGCAAAGTCACAGTATAACACCATTGCGTGGCAGCACCATTTAGGGTGACAGGCTGATGACCAGGTTACCTGGCATTTCAGTTGCAGTGCTGAGGCATCAGGTTGTAAAGACCCAGCATGATACAAGCTGTAGTGGTGTTATTTTGCCCTACTCAGTGCAGATAAATAAAGGGAGACTGGACCACAAAGATGCTCCGAGGGCTGGAGCCCCTCTGCTGTGAGGACAGGCTGAGAGAGTTGGGGTTGTTCAGCCTGGAGAAGAGAAGGCTCCAGGGAGACCTTCCAGCCCCTTCCAGTCCCTAAAGGGGCTCCAGGAGACATGGGGAGGGACTTTTTATAAGGGTATGTAGCTATAGGATGAAGGGTAACAGCTTCAAACTGAAGGAGGGGAGATTTAGATGAGATATTAGGGAGAAATCCTGTGAGGGTGGGGAGAGGCTGGTTGCCCATAGAAGTTGTGGATGCCCCATCCTTGGAGGTGTCCAAGACCAGGCTGGACGTGGCTTTGAGCAACTTGGTCTGGTGGGAGGTGTCCCTGCCCGTGGCAGGGGGGGTGGAAATGGGTGATCTTTAAGGTGTCTTTCGTTCCAATCCACTCTATGATTCTATGCTAACACATTTTGGACTAGCATCAGAGTCAGTCCCCAACATCTGCCTTGTCTCCAGCCTGCACTCTCTGTTTCGTTAGTCACTAGGGAAGACCAAGGTAGGAAGTCACTCACTGCAGTGGGGAACTGCACAGGACACCAGCATTTGACTTTCCAAAAGAACTGAGTTTCTACAGACCATATGACTATACTGGATAAAGCACATATTTCTCCTTTGGTCAGGAGTGAGTCAATACAACCCGTATTTGAGAAAATACAAAGAACAGGCAAGAGAGAAGCTCAGGGGAGAACAAGATGGTAAGTGAGCTTGACTGACCTTCTTCACGGTTTGCTTCACTCATTGGAAGAGCAGTCATGGATGACCTACCCTGTGCAAGGTGCATGGCCCATCAGCCCAGGGGCTGTCTTACTGCCACGGACTCCTCTTGAAAGGGCCCCAGGTCACACCTGGGGAGGATAAACCAGCCACAACTTGCTTTGTGCATCCTGCAAGGAAATGCTTCCCAACACGGTACGAGTCCTAAACGTCTTGAGGTTGCAGGCAGCCAGGGCTGCTTCTTCTGACGGCCCCTACTGCTTGTCTGACCAAAGCTGCTCTCACTATACACCCTTCAGTTCAGGTAAACACCAAAGAAGCTTGCACATAAAAAAGGCAACTGTTTTGTGGCAAAGTGAGGGTTTAATTTCTTGGCTATAAACTTGTAAACCAAGTTACAAAAAACCAAAAAAACAAGTGGAAACAACAAAATGGTGAGTAGTAACCTGCCTGCTACGTGTCCCTTTCTTCTAGCACTCACACAGGGTGTGCCAGTGGTAGAAGCATGGTAGTCATCTAGAAAGCACTTTTTTAATCTGACCTCCTTGGAGCTTTACTTACCCATGCAAGCTTGAAGGACATGTCAATATTCCATCTGAAATGCTATCTTCCTTTCAGTGGTGACTTTCAAAGTTAATTTTGGGGGTGCCGTTGACCTTGTCCCATCTATCCCCACTGCCTGCTCTGGGCAGAACTCCTCAGGGCTATCATCTCCTCTCACGCCCTTCTCCTCTCAGCCAAGACAAAACTCTCTCATTTCTCAGTCCCCTCTTCCCAATTCGTCTGTCCAGCAGGAACGTAACTACCGCAGAGCAGGACTGTGGTGATGATTTCAAGTCAGGCACTGGGATTAAACCTTTCCAGTTAGCCAGGGCAGCAAAGCGCAGCCACAGACTGCCTGGGGAGGCTGCAGAACTCCTACTGCTCCAGTTTTTATGGAAAAAGTTGGACAACTGTCTGTCAGGAATGTCACAGAAGCAGCCTGCTGTCCCCTGGCAGTCTGGCACAGGCGGTTGGACCGGATAATCCTTCAAAACCTCTTCCAGGCTACTTTTTTATGGCTTACCTTTCTGGGCAGTTTCTTCCACTCTCATGTGATGGGAGGGAATTGAGGAGCTTTAAGACTGACAGATTGCATGTGAGATAACCCCAGTGTTTATCTGGCAGGAGTACCTGACAACGTTTTCCTGACTGGCGCAACGCCAGTAAACCATATATTGTAAGACGCAGCCATTATGCATCTACCTTATCAAGCCCACGATCTCCAGGTCACCATTAGCTCTTCATAAAGACCCACACCTGACATTACATCAATCACGCGGATGACAAAGTTGGTCTTCAGAGTGTTTTTCAAAGCCACCACCATCTCTGCCTTCTCCTGAGTTCAGCCCAGCACGTTTGAAGTATGTTCTCAGGAGACTGAGTGTTGCTCCTACAGAATCCGTTGTGTTTTAAACACCAGTAATTTTAGCAAATATACATTTACTGTACAGCCCAATATAGATTTCCTGTCGCCTTATCTGTTCATCTGCAAAGCCACAAATAAAACAGCCAAAAAATCCTAACCTGAAGAAGTTTGTAAAAATTATCCTGCTTTTCTACATTTAAAGGCACAGACAACAAAAAGAGTCCAACTTAGTTTAGAAACTAGAAGTTTTTCATGTACATTTGTGTATATGAATGTTTGTATATATGAACATATGGGAGAAGGTACGTACATGTAAATTTAAGAAAAGGGAAGGCTGAGAGACCTGTTCAGCCTGGAGAAGAGAAGACTGAGAGGGGACCTCATCAATGCTGAGCAATATCTAAGGGGTGGGTGTCAAGAGGATGGGGCCAGACTCTTCTCAGTAGTGCTTGGTGACAGGACAAGGGGCAATAGGCACAAGCTGGAACACAGGACCTTCCTTCTCAGCATGAGGAGGAACTTCTTTCCTGTGAGGGTGGCAGAGCCCTGGAAGAGGCTGCCCAGGGAGGTGGTGGAGTCTCCGTCTCTGGAGACATTCAAACCCCACCTGGACCACGTTCCTGTGGGACCTGCTCTGGGTGACCCTGCTTTGGCAGGGGGTTGGAGGAGATGATCTCCAGAGGTCCCTTCCAACCCCATAGCATTCCGTGATTCTTTGAAGAGGGAACCAGAGCATGTGTTTCCTGTGCGTGGATTTGAACTTATGCATGTTCATGCATATTCACTCCAGAGAGAGCAAGTTAAAAAGAAAATACAGAAGTCAAGTTTATAAAGTAAAAAAAAAAAAAAAATAAAAAAATACACCTTTGGGGAAATGAAGGTGTTTATATGAGTGAAACATTAAATGCCTTACACTCAGTCCGTTGAGAAGGGACTGGTCATCACGCAAGTGTTTTAGAAAAGAAATCCAACAGAAAAGTGATGTGTAAATGGAAAATAAATAAATTTAACGTAAGGCATTCCTGCTTCCAGACTAGTGTTAATAAAGCAGCTATTAGGTGGAGACACTGTGGTGATGCCTGAGTTGACATGGTTGTTGGTTGTTTTTTCATTTCTTGCAAGACATTAATCAGTGTTACTTGAAATGATTATGTGGGTTTTAAAATAGCAAGAAGCAGTAAATTTTAATGGCACGTCTGAATGCTGTTCCATTTAATTTCTATACGGAGCAATATTAAACCTCTAATAAATAACCTGTATCTAAAACAGTCTCCCTCTTTCGCTTTTACACACATGCACACGCCAGCTCTGGCAAATGTCTTTGATGTTTTTGCCACAGGGTGGGGGAGAGATGGCAGAAGGAAGGGCTGAGGTGGGGTATGGATCAGACGAGGACAACGTTCTAGAGGGAAGAAGTATGTTTCCTCATTTTTCCCTTCCCTGTCTTTATCTTTTTTTTTCTGTAGGAAAATATAATTTAGGCAATATTGAATGAAAATCACACTTCTGCCATGGGACAGCACAAATCTCATTTTATGCTAATCCCTGCTTACATTTTAGCAACTGCAAGCCAAGATAAGTGGTGCTTGAGTTATTGTCAACTTGGGGTGCAACATCCAGACAGTGCGCACTGGGACATACATAAATAAGGGATTTCACTTCAGGCAGACATGCAAGCTGAGAGGTTTCCATTCCCTGTTGGGTCCAGGCATACCTAGATGACTTTCCCTTAATAAATGGCACAGAGACGTTGTGCACAAAGGCACAAAAGGCATCATCATGATACAGTGTCCTGTGTCGTCTCCTGGGACGTCTTTCATGGCTCTGCCCCAGCTCCCACATCTGACTAATTTCTCAAGGATAATCCTCCATTGAAACCCCTTCCTTGTAATGTTTTCTTTTTTCAAATGCTGGCAACCTGTCTTGCTCTTCGTGTGCCCCAACTGGCCCCTGGTTAAGAGGGGACTGTCCCTTCCTGACACAGAAGGAGCAGCCCACGGGTGCCTACCCCAGCCCCAGCTGTTCCTCCTCCTGTTTCACTTCTCCCCCTGGTTTTAGCCTCCACCAGTCAGTCCTGCCTCGGGTGTTTTCTGATGGGAAGCTCCTCGCAGCAAGGAGCGGGGCAGTTCAGCTCTGTGATGGGCACTGTGCCGTGCCATGTGCTTGTTTGTGCAGCCCTGCTAATTATTATTCTTTATGAACAGCGGCAGTCTGTCCGCAAGAGATCCGGATGTGGATGAAAACCATCTACTTCTTTAAACACAGCAAAAGGAGCTTGCAAGAGAGACTCACCCCTCCAAATATTGTAATCCATCAACACAGGCTGGACAACCGTAGGAAGCAAGAAGGGAAAAAGAAATTGGAGGAGATATTTGGATGACAGAAGCAAGGATGCTGCCTGCTTGGCCTCCCTTAGTAGATGGCTATTTGAAAGCCGAAGGCTGTAAGTGGGAAATCCTAGATAAACACAAGGGTGTATTTATACCTTCCTCCGAGCCGGCTGACACAGGTGCTCACCAGACACGGGTTACCTGGGTGGCCCAGGCAGGGGGCTGCAGTGCTGCCGGGGGGAGCAGACCGCCGTAGGGAGCTTCGCCGGGACCGAACACCTCCCACGCCATCTGCAAGGTGAGTATTCGAAACGTGCTGCCAGTCCATCAGGCAAGAGCTCATCTCAGCCTCCGCTGCTCACCTGGGAAAATAATTCACCCTGGGGTTTTTTTTTATTTTTTTTAATTCCTTCCTAGCAGTGATACTATTCCCCCATGCCCACAGCCTGATTCCTCACCTAGCCCTTCCACATCTGTAAGGCTGTTGTTATTAATGCCATAAATCATGGTTAGTAATAAGCACTAGAGAAGCTTTGAGAAGTGGGAGGCCAGTTTCTCCACCGAGGTGGAAACCCCAAGGTTTTGGGTGCCTTTCCCGCCCCGTTGGCGGTTGTCTCCAGCTCCAGCTGCGCGGGGGCTTTGCGTGTACAGCAGCATCTCCCGGGTCCCACGCTTCCCTGCCTGTCACTGGGGGATGAAGCTGTCACTGCGGGAAAAGCCTTCGACTCTTCTTGTTGGCACCCTGGGGGTGCTCCATGCTTACCAGCCTCCCATCACACTACGGCGGGCCAGGCCTTTTTTTTTTTAAGCTCTGCGTGTGTTCAGCCCAGAGAAAAATGTTTCCACTTACTTTTCCCCCTCCTCTCTTTGGAATATGAGGCACACACTTGTCATGCTTAAAGGAGTGGATTTATGGTTCACTCTGTCTCTTATCTCCCCACAGAGCTCACTGGAGCTGCTCTCCAGATGGGACAGTATTACAAGCTTCATCGTATAAAGCCCAGTTCAGCCTACAGCCCAGATGTTCTTTGTTCCCAGAAATATTCCTTCCCAACAGTAAGTAAAAGGGAGCTGGAATGCAGTCTCTGCTCCTTCTGTTTGCATGGCTTGTTTATGGGTTACACACCCCAGCCCCAGCCAGCACAGTCACCTCTCCAAAAGCCACCGATGGAGCCTCACGCCAGGACTCTGGGCAGTGCAGTGCTGGGGAGGTGTGTGTGGGAAACGGAGGAAAGGATCCAGCAAGTCCTGCAGGGGCTCAGACCTTTGCAGGCTATGCCTAATATGAAGAGTGCCTTCCCCGTTCAAGCAGCAGATATGGGTTTCTCTTGACCCAAGGCCCAAACCTGAGGGTGCAAAACAAAGCTCACTTCACCCACTTTTCAGAGGGGAAAGCGGAGGGAATGGGAATTGCCAATGGGAAGTTCTGGGGAGAAAACCAGAGCTCTCAAACGAGACCACTGAGGGCAGCAGCATGAAAGCAACCCTGCTGGCAGGACGGCAGTGACCATGTTTGCCACGGCATCTCCTGGATGTGCTTTGCACAGGATTGGGAGACATCAGTGTCCTCTCTGGGTGAAGTGTCCAGGTTTCCCCCCTGGTGACCCTCTGGCTGGCCCTAGGGAGCCCGCCGCAGGGGACATGGCGTGGTGGTGTTACTGCTGGGGTGGCTCATCCCGGGGTGGCCTGGCTGGGCCGCCCACACCATCCCTGCTCAGGCACGGCCCTGCAGCTGCCCCTGTATGGTGGCACAGTGGGGCCACGCTGCCCCAAGCCCAGCATGGTGCCGGCATCCTTGGGGAGCTCGCCTTCCCTCCTCACACTGCGGCAGCGGGATCGGCCCCCCGATAAAGGCTTCGTATTTATGCAGCTTTCCCCGTGCCCTGAACTTTGCCTGTGTCTCTGGCAAAAGGGCAGCTACCCTAGGTCAGAGCACTGCCTCGAGCCAGCGCGGGGAATCGGCTTTCAATTTCAGCAGCGACTTTCCTTCCCTTTTTTCTCTTATCCCTCCAGCCATCACAGAATAATTCCCATCCCTATTAGCTTACCCCCCCTCCCCCTTCCTTTCCCTTCCCCTTTGAAATCCTCCCGCCTGTCCCCGGGACGGGGCAGGGGGAGGCGGGGGGCGGCGGGAGAATTCCTCCAGATATTACACAAAAGCCTCATGTATCCCCAGTGTCAACCCCAGAGGGCGGCTGGGTAATTTAATTAAGGCGAAGGGGCTTTTGTTTTACTTGCTTTCTTTTTTGATTTTCTCAAGTTTAAGACAAGAAAGAAAAGAAAGAGGGAGAGAAATGTTAGCCCTCGGAGGAGGCGCAGCGATGCGAGATTTCCCGTCTCTGCTCAGTCTCTTGCTGAGGAAAGACCACGGGCCTGTCACCCGGAGCGCGCGGGGCTCCCCAGCCTTGGACGGCTCCCCTCCCGCGGCAGTGATTTAAGGGACTGGCATATTCCAAGAATTAGCGTGTATTCTTCTGAGGACAAACATATTCATGCTGTTCCCTCCGCCTACCCCACCCCGCTCTTTGTCCTCCTCGGTGCCCGTCCCTTTGCGCCTGTGTCTCACCCTGTCCCACTGCCCTTTCCCACCTCTTCCCTCTCCCGTTCCCATCGTCTCTCTCCCTTCTTTCCTCCCCTGCCTTTTCCTGTGCTCTTGGCGTACCCGCTTCCCCCCCTCTCCACCTTCTTTCTGCTCTTGATGAGGGGGGAGCCTAATTTTATTTTTTTTTGCCAATAAATAATGTCTTCATTCCTCAGCCTGATGCTTATTCATTGCAGATTTATCACACGTCTGGCAGAGGGCATCCACGGCAGGGTAGGCTCAGCTGTGGGAGAAAGTGATGCCTCCTCTCAAGCATCGTGACGGGCAGATCCTCAGCCCACCCGCATGCCAGCAGCGGCTGACCTCTTCTCTTTGTTTCTCATCTGGGGAAAAAAAATTAGGGGCCGGAGGCTGTGCCAGATTCAGCTTCTTCTCCTCATATTGCAGCACACAGTACTCCCATCTGGAGCACTGGGTCCAGGTCTGGGCTCCCCAGTTCAAGAAGGACAGGGAACTGCTGGAGAGGGGACAGCAGAGGGCTACAAAGATGATGAGGGGTCTGGACTATCTCTCTCATGAGGAAAGGCTGAGGAACTTGGGTCTTTTTAGTCTGGAGAAGAGAAGGCTGAGGGGGGATCTGATCAACACCTATAAATACTTCAAGGGTGGGTGTCAGGAGGATGGGGCCAGTCTTTTTTCAGTGGTGCCCAGGGACAGGGCAAGAGGAAATGGGCACAAATTGAACACAGGAAGTTCCATCTAAACATGAGGAGGAACTTCTTTCCTGTGAGGGTGGCAGAGCCCTGGAAGAGGCTGCCCAGGGAGGTGGTGGAGTCTCCTTCTCTGGAGACATTCAAACCCCACCTGGACACGTTCCTGTGGGACCTGCTCTGGGTGGACCTGCTTTGGCAGGGGGTTGGACTGCATGATCTCCAGAGGTCCCTTCCAACCCCATAGCATTCTATGATTCTGTAATTCTGTGACGTGCGGACATTATTTCAACCCCATGCAGTGGCAGGGCCTGCTGGCCAGCCTGTGCCCCTGAGGCCACTTCTAGCCCTGGGCTCCCCAGTCCACAGTGCCGCTGGAGGGTGGGGAGGGTGGCTTGTGGGGGAATGGAGCCCCAAGGAAGCCAAAATTATCCCTGGTGATGATTTAACATTCACCACCTGGGCCGTGGTGCTCCTAGAGCTGAAGCCTGGGCCCAGCACCCCACCATGAAACCCTCACGCAGCCGCAGTTCCTGTTTCTCTCATGGCTGTGCCTGGAGGGGAAGGCCAAATTTCTCACAGGGCATGATCCTGCCAGAGGAGAAGGGCTCTCCTCGCAGGAGCAGAGATGGCCACAAGAGCAGAAATGGCTACAGGGTTTTCCACAAGGCTGTCTGAATCCTGCTCTCGGGTTATGACCTGAACAGGCTTATTCATGAATAAACCTGACAGGTTTATTCATGAAGCCCCCTGTGCTGCTACCCAGGCCTAACGCTCTCCAGTAGGTCCCTCATCCCAGGCACAGGGATCAGCCCGAAGGCATGGTTCTGCGGGGACAGACATGTCCTCTTGCCACCAGGGCCAGCTGCAGGCTCCTGGCTGCTGCCTCCCCACCACCACCTCTGGAGGGGACGCGTCCCCCCCACCGAGGTGGGCAAGGCATTTTTGACACTGTCCCTCTGTGAGCAGAGGCATCCATCACTCGCCCTCAGCACCGTGGCCATTCCCTCTGTGGGAGTGATGGCAAAAAGCCCCTGGGCCGGGTTTGGCTGGCTACACACCATTCTCCTCGGCTTCCAGGGCTCAGCAGCCCTCCCGGCTCCTCGCCTCCCTGCTGCGGGGCTGCGACTCCGTGGCTGCTTCCAGACCTGCCCACCCTCACTCGGCACCCCCAGTCCCGCATTCCCTCCTCTGCCATCCCAACCCGCACGGCTAAAACTTCACCGTCCTCAAAGCTTGGGGTGGGGGAGTGGGGTATTTATTTATCTTTTGGTCCATAATCTCTCTGAACTGTTCACCCTCCCGCTTCCCCCTGCTCCCCTTCCCGAGGAAGGGGCTCCCCTCCGGCCCCAGCCCACAGAGGTTAACACAACATGGCGGGGCTGTACTTAATCCCCCCGCCGTGTGTCCTGTCGCAGCTCCCCCAACTCCGGCGTCTCTCCCAGCCTCTGCCAGCTCCGCATCTGCCACAGCCTTCCCTTATGGAAGGGAATGTATAGACCAATTAGCTGTTACACAATAGCTCTGGATGGCCATGCAACCAGACCAAGGGCACTTGGTCCATTTAATGGAGCCTGGAGTTGATTTAACTCCAGGCGAGAAAATAGCTAATTCAAGCTTTAACATCTCTCTGGTATCTCCTCAAACAAAACAGGACAGGTTTTTTTAGTGCCCAGTACACACTGGCAAGAGCCCTCATTCCTAAACAGAAAACTGTGACTCTGAAATGACAAAAAATGTGTATTTTCCCTTGTGATTGGCCCATCTGCATGAGAAAGGCCCTCGTTTTCCAAAAAAACCCTGCCCAGCATAACATCTTTTCCATAAACGAGGAGTTTATTACTATAAGGAGAAGGTCCGGGAGGAAGGGGTGGCACAGAGGAAGTTTGGTTCCAGGGAACTGAAGGCTGAAGAGTGCGTGAGGGCATCTGTGGCCACCAAAGCCTGTAGCCCAAAGAGGCCAGGGGTGGTCACAAACCCAGGAAGGACAGAGCCAGGCATAACAAGTCTTGGCTGCAGAGGAGGAGAAAACTACCTCCTGGCAAAGGAGTGAATGGCCACAGGGAGCCACCGGCTGAGCCCAGGGCACAAGCAGGGCACATCGGCTCCGTGCCCTGGCTGGGGACAGTCCCCACAGCTCCACTGGGGTGGCATCAGCTCACGTCTCTCTGAAGCCAGCTGCCTCCCCCGCTGAAAATGTGCTGCAGACGCTGGACTCCTGTAATCTATTAATGAGCTCTTCATATGGATCTTGACACAATTAGGAAGCACAGACAAGGGAGAAGCTGGAATTTTCTTGAGCGGCTAATTTCTTATAAAAGAAACCAGGGCTGGGAGATGGCAGAGACACGTTTCCTACAGTACATGATGTTCATATAAAATGTGTTCTTGGCTCCTCTCACCCCTCGTTTATCCCGTCTATGAAGCAGGAGGCAGAGAAACGGCACATAAAACTGTCCGCACAAGCTGGCAGCGCTGGAGGCCGTGTATCCCGCTAGCTTGGCTCTTGCGGCCACCACGCTGCGTGTCTGTAACCCTTGTCGTTCTCTGCTTGTGTGCCACCCTCAGCGTTACAGAGGCCGTCTGTCCAGTGATTAAAGCTGAAGGTCAGGAGTCAGAGCTCCTCCGTAGTGGCATTGATGGGCTGTACGAGGAAACAAACCACTTTCGTATCGAGTAGAAATGGGATCGGTATTCATGCTGGGTTGTTTCTTTAATTGACGGAGCCGGTCAGGAATACTAGAGCTGGTTTGCAAGTCATTTTGCAAATTAAAGCGCTGATTTGCTCTGTTGTGATTCATTGTTGTATTGCTCACTTGTTGGGAAAGTTCAGATTAGGATGAGATACACAAGAGAAACACGCAAGTTGCCAGCATTTCACGGATTTTAACGGCATACATGGAAACACTGAAAAATTAGTACCAGAAGTTGCTTCATTTTTGGCTAGTGATTACCCTCTTGCTACAAAGGGAACTTCTCCAGCCAGGGAACAGCAGCTCTGCCCCCGGCCTGGGTCTGTCTCTTGGTGCAGAGGATGATAGTGCACATTATGTTTCCTATAGATAGAAAACTATTCCTCGCTATTCGGAGAGACACCCTGCTGAGCAGCTCCCACTGCATCAGTCAGTGACATCATCCAAGAAGGGCCAAAACGCTAATTATGGCAATTTCACATATCGCAAATGTTTAAAGAGCTTCTGGTGGGAAGTGTGAGAAGATCTGGAGGCTATTGAGGGATTCATTGTTGTGGAAGGCTTTGGCAGGGCCGTAAATTGACAGCATTAAAAAAGAAAATCTTTAAAAAAAAATAAAAATCAAAACAAGAACTATATTATTCAAGTATGTGACCCAAGTAAGGGAATGATGGGAGGGAGGTTTGTCTTCAGGAACCCGTGATTCACTTTGACAAGCCTCCCTGGGGAAGAGGTTTATTAGGGGAGTGAAAAGAACCCACCTTCTGCTGCTCGCTCCCTTCGCTGTACCTCTCTCATCCCAAACACGCTTTGGCTTTTCCGTTTAAAGGGGAGAAGTAACACTGGGCTTTTGCTGCCCCAGCCAAGCCCCAGGGAGGAGCAGCGGGATGGGATGCCGCTCTCAACGTGGCCCTTTTTCGTCTCAGCGGCTCGGTATTGCTGACACAACGCAGGAGGGAGAGCGCGTCCTTGCCGGGTTCCCTCTCCGTCCTGGCACTGCAGCCGGCAGGCACGTGCCCAAAAGCGTGCGTATGGCTCTCTATGAAGTGAAGCCATAGGAGAGACGTCAAGCCAAGTGAAGTTACACTGTTTGATTTGCTGCCTCTATTCAAATAATTCCACGGTCTGCTCCCCCCGACGCTGGAGTCAGTCAGTCATTTATCTCTGACCCTTCTCATTAATCACAAGGGTGTGTTTGGTGGGCTGTGGGACAGATGGGGGGCCAGGAGGGAGGCAGCTCAGCCTGCTGGAGAGCAGGATGGAAACACTCGGCTCCCCAGTCGTGCTGCTGCCGGTGCCACTGCTACACCGCAGCCCTCAGACTGGGCCAGGGGATTAGGAGGCTGGGGAGAAGGGTTTGGGGAGAGGGCTGTCTGTGGGAAAGCAGAGAGCTGGCAGTCGAAGCTAGCGCACGCACTGCAAAATGTCATCCTAGCTCTACTCCCTCCCTCCTTCCAGAAACCGGCTTCCCAGAGCACTTCACAAGGGGCTGGGACTGAGCCGAAGGAGCCAAATCAGACAGAAAACGGGGCACCTGGCACCCGCTACCTCTGCTAAGGGCTGCCTTGTCCTTTTTCTCGAAGAAGAGCTGTCACTCCTGCAGGAGCCAAGCATGAGACTGGACTGCCTTTAAGAATCTTAAGTGTCCCATTTTGCAAGGCACCATTTTATTTCTACATGCAAAGCAACGCGCAGCAGTTTAACCAGACTCTCTCAGGGCGGTCATCCCGCAAACTGAGGTCCTGCAGGATGCCTTGCTACTGCCAGGTGAGACCCACGGGCTAGACCCACGCGTTCCTGCTCCTGCAGCATCTGCAGAAGGTCCCAGTCCCTCCCGCAAACCCCCCACTGGCTGCCCCGCTGTGGTTCTTTCGCTCTGCCTATCTGCTCTGAAGGACATGTTCTCCTTCTGTGGACAGTGAGTTTTGGAGGGTTCCCGTAATCTGGATCTCAAAAAGCTTCCCAAATTTCAGAGGTTGAGCAAAATCCCTTTATAGGCCCAGTTTTTCAAACACGTCTAACCACACGTATAAAATCCTGAATATAGTTCCTGAAATCAAGCACCTTGAGCAAAC
This sequence comes from Arenaria interpres, assembly GCA_013399435.1. NCBI lineage: Eukaryota > Metazoa > Chordata > Aves > Charadriiformes > Scolopacidae > Arenaria > Arenaria interpres. The sequence continues at coordinate 54,086 of VXAK01007934.1, forward strand.
AGCTTCTCAAGCCAGTGGACAGCAATAAAAAAACCCACCAACTTAAAAAATAGAGAAGGGGAAATGGCAACTGATTAAAAAGAAATCTCTTCAAGCCAGTGAAATGGAAAGGAAACAGCAACTTTGCCAAAGTGCCTTGACTACAGTGGTATTTTCATTCTGGTTTGCACACAAGCTTACTGTTGATATACAAGGTCAGAAGTCATATATTTCTCTCACCTTGTAGTGCTGAACTCTCTGAATGAATTTGATATTAAATTTTTTTTTTTTTTTTTTTTTGGCAAATGGTAAATTTGCTTAGACAGCTTTAGGAGAATGAAAGGACTGACAAATATGAGTCGAGGTTTGAGTATACACCCCATCTTAAGAGATGGAAAATAAAATACTGATTGTTCATAAAAGAAATTTTGAGTTTTCTCTTTGATTATTTTTTATTTTTTTTTTAATGGTAAATTTTTGAAGTTTTTTAAAAAATAAAAGAAGAGAGATAAAAGGAGAGGCATTTCAGTTTGCCCAAAGCAGAGACAGATATCACCCAACAGCAGGTACCCACACCTGGAGATGACTTCTCTGAGGATCTCTCCTGGAAGGTCAGAGGAAAGAGTGAAACTCCTCCGAGGGGAAGTTGGTACCTGGGCAGGACATGCAGGGGAGGTACAAGGTGCAGTCACTTCACCAGCCGCCCTCTATTAAAGGCCAGATTTTTTTAAGATTTTGTCTAATGTTGCTAAGACAGAAGATGTGAAGAAGCAGGACCATCTGAAAAACAGCACAGAGATAGATCATGGGCACAACTAGTATGGGATTCACAGGGTTGACATCCATATGTAAGGTTAGATTGGGGTCAGGAAGGAGTTCAGGGCAACAAAGTGGAATGTACACCCTAACTTGGAAATAAGCTTCTCCATTTACATCCCTGGGACATGAGCTAGCTACGTGCTTAAGGAGGTGAATTTATACAGCAAGAAAATGAGCCACATGAACAGGATGGGTTGACAGGGCAGTCCATTTACAGATATGTTTTAACTTGGTTAAATCCAAAGTGGAACAACCTTGCAGGAGACCAAATCTGGTGGCAGGCACACCAAGATGCTGGGAAGGCAAGTGGAGAGCAAGCATTCAAGGAGGGTCTCCCACAAACTGCTCCTGTCACAGATGTTGGACGTGGCTGGGCTGCCATGAGTCTTCCTGGACCCACAGGACCCCTCCCTGGCAAAGACCTGCTTAACCTTGAGCTTCTGGGGAAAGTTCTGGTCCTGGTTACTGGCCATTTTTCTGGGGAGAGGAGTCGCACAGCCCAGGTCTCAGCACCTTCATCCTCCAAGCAATCCCTCCCCCCCGGAGCAAATCCCATCGCTGTGGCCCATGGAAGTCCCTGCGGAGGTCTCACTCCAGCTGTGGGACCAGCCTGGTGGAGGCCGTGCTTTCCCACGTCGTGTTTACCCTCTCAGGTTTCGTGCGTTTTCCTTGGGCTCCCTTTGGCAAACCTTTGGCTTCAGCGTATTATTAGGGAAACAAGAGCTTGGTATTAAGTGATGATTATGCAATTTATTCTGACAGGGAAAAACGTGAAAAGGGGAAATTGACGTTTGTGATTTCAGTTATGCGCTGACAACTGTAATTAATCTTAATTCCAGCAAGAAGCAGATAAGTGAATGTGATGGGAAAGCTTGCATTTTCACTGCTGCTGCCTATAGGGACAGGTACTTAATCATGGCAATAAAATGGCACAGGTTAAGGAATTAAAGAGGGCAGAAACTTTATACTAGTTTAAAGACAAATAGAAACAAACAAACAAAAGACAGGAAAATGCAATGAAGTTAAGATACATAAAAGGCACAAATTAACCATATAGAAAAATACCACTGTACAAGGGTAAAATAGCAAGAGATGGGTTTATAAAAGAAAAAGGAAAATCAAAAAACCCAGCTAGGGGCAATTATAAACAGAAACAGGAAAGGGCTGAGCTTAGATCGAATATACAGAAAAAGGCAGAGTAACTATTTTTCACTTTATTGGTTAAAAGCTTTTTACAAAAGCGAGTGAAGGTTGATCTTTTTAATTTGACTTTTGAAGACAAAAAAGTGTCTTTTGATATGCCATTATTTTAAAATGAAAGTGACTGGTGATTTTGATCAACAAAATGTATTAACCATTTGAAATGAAGAAGTCTAAGTCAGTTTTAACCACATGAAGTGAAAACTAACATTTTTTTGGTAAGCCGTGGCGGGAAAAAAAATGTCTTTCAGCCCATTCCACTTCTGTTCATTATGTATCAAATTAAGAGATGGTACCCACTGCCTTCGGGCAGGAGGACAGACTAGATGACTTCTTAAGGTCTTCTTTCCCTCTGCTTTCTCCTGTCTGTACTCGGATGGAATAGGATACGCAATGTTCCCTTTCCCTCTTCCCACAGGCTTTTTAAAAGAATTTGCTGAGTGCAGGGAGAGTGCTCGCTTCACAGATACAGTGTTGACTGGGATCTCTAGCCCTGCTGTGATCAAGATAAGAAAAGAAGGAAACCAACTGCTGAGGAACATCTAAGTGATGCAGTGATGTTGGTATCACTTGCAATTATGCCCAAGGCCATGGGCTCTTCCACCCATGCAGATCTACCTCTAGGGTCTCTTGAGGGAATGAGGTAGCTTCTCCCGCCCATGGAATATACCTTAATTTTTTTTTTTAATTTAGACTGTTGCAATTTAGAGGGAGACTATTATTCCCAGCAGGTCCTGTTTGGGTGTATCTCTGTTCTCAGCCTGTGGCTCCTGCAGCCGGTGGAGAGACACCCATGGGGCCAGTGTTTTTGGATGTGTCTCTCCCAGAATGTGCACCTTTGTGTGGAGCACTGTTGGCTCAGAGGGGAGCCCAAGGCTGGCTCGGTGCTTTCTCCAGATTTGAAATTTGTAAAATTTCTCTCTCTCGCATTTTAAAACCAGTAAATCCACACATATATGTGCAAAGGCTCTACAGCCTATTGGGCTTCTAAATATTAACTCTGTCTGATAACTTGGGCACACATAAATGTCAAGGTTTTTTGAAGTCAGCTTGAAATTGTAGACCAGGGCCTGAAACCCTGCCATTCCACACTTTGTAAATACATTAAACACCTGGTCTTTTTTTTCACAACACCTCTCTCCTCTCTGATGAACTGCAGTCAGAAGGAGAACAAGATTGCCTTCTGTGAAGATGGGCTGACCCTGATGGGCACCTCATCTGTCTGGCACTTGCCCTGTGCCAGTTCCTGGCACATCCTTATTCCTCTCCTAGAAAACATGGCCATCAATGATGCTATGGAGAGAATAAGAGTGAGCTACGGCACATCTGAGGTACAGCCAAACAAGTAATGCAATGCAAAATCATCCTGTTGGTGTTTTTCAACTGATTTTCGCTTGGGTAGGGGCAAATTTACTGGGGAAGATAGGGAAGGCAAGCAGGGAAGTTTCAGCCCACACCTACCCTGACCCACCTCCCATTCCCCCTTCCAGAGTGCTATCAAGCACTCACAGCACAGCATCGTCATGGTTTCTTTGGGGGCCCAAAAGCCATTGTGCTAGCCACAGCTGGTCAGCTAGCCCAACGGCTACAGCCACATGGCTCCTGCCACCACATGATGCAGCTGGACAGATCACATGCTTCTTCAGTCCATCTTGTGCAGTGGTGCACAGGCTTCTTCAGCAAACATGGCCCAGACTAATGATACTCTGTGATATTACAATTCTTTCCGTGGATTGTTTTTGTTGCTTTTTTTTTTTTTTTAAGAAAACTGGTATTTTTTTACCCAAGATGTAACTTGGTTCTCTGAGCCAACTCACTTAAAGAAATGTTCAGACGAGTATTCATATGGACTATCTTGATGAAAGTTTCTCTTACACTCAGCATTTTTCTTTATTTTCCGCTGCTGAACACGACTCCTCATTCCAAATCATCTTCAGTTGATAAATTCTATATCCAAACTGAGGTTTACAAAAACCTCCATTTACAGTCAGACTGTGGAAATCCCAACCACAGAAAGTTGCAAGTCAAATGCGGTGAATAGTTTTTTTTTTTAAAAAAAATGCTAAATCAATATATAGCTTGCATTTGGTTATATTTAGGATAAACAAATCTGATGCTCCGTGGCATAAAGCCAACAGTGTGAGAGCCAGGAAGAAATTTCTACCATGGAGCATTTCTGTACGTTCCTGCGCAATTAGACAGGTGCTTTGTGTGATGTTTGAGCTTCCTTTGGAAGGAAAACGTAGTGGTTGTCGCCGAATCTGGTAATGAACACCAGTGGCCTAAGCTGGCGTTTCATTCATTCCTTCTCTCCTGCAACTGCTACCAGGCACCTCCTTGTACAGATCGACAAGGATATCTGTGCAGGATTGGGGCTGGCAGCCTGGAGATCGCAGTATCCCATCGGAGCCATGACACGAAAAGCCTTTCATGTCATTCACTTCCACCTCCAGCACGAGACGAATCTTCACCGGAAAAAATTTAAGAACCGCAACGGAGATAAATGGCGTAGCAACACTGACGTTCAAACACTGCGACGCTTTAGTAACAGGTACCAGAATAACAGCTTGATTGAGAAATCTGATGTTTTGAGACAGATACAGTTGGAGATACAATGTGATGTGCTAGATCATCATTACCCCGGTTCATTAATTCATTTAGGACTACTAACTCCACACTTTCTAGCCAATTACATGCCCACAAGAAGACCCATTAACTTACTTGACCATTCTGGTGTCTCAGCAACCCACTGAAGGAGGCTGTATGGTGAGGAAAGTCCTTCCTGTGACTCAGCAAATAGCTACAAGGTGGATCACGATGCCCAGCCCCTTAGGACTGATGGGCTGTCGGGCAATTTGCCTTTTTTGCAGTGGGAACCGCTGAGTAAGACAAAGAGAAAACACGTCACCGGTTTTGCAAATAGGTGTGAACTCACTGACATGAATTGATTTTAGTCTTATACTGTGGCTGAACTTGGCTGATGCCTTCAGGGGAGGAGGTGCAGTAGGTATGAAGGAAAGTTACTGACAAGAACATTTTCCATGTGAATCAAAGACTATTTTGTTTCTAGATTTGTCAAGACTGGGAGCCTCCATTTCTTCTGCAGCAGCCTTGCATAAGGATGGCATTAGAAGGCAGCATGCAAGTCTACTGGAGCAGCTTATGATTCCACCACTGGATCCAGGAGAAAAATTAAAAACTCCAAAGCTTGATTTAGAGCTTGACAGGTAACTGAAAACAGAACCATTTCTCACTGCAGCACAATCTTAAATAGCTCTTTGTATTGCCAAGAACAAAATAGAAAAATCCACCCAGCCGCGTGACTCTGGAGCAGTTTCTAGGCTGGACAAAGAGCATTAACTGTAAGACCATTTCTTAGTCTTGTAAGTCACAAACAGGTCTGAAAAAACACATTACTGTTCTGTTCTGGGCTTTGCGATGTATTAACCACCAGACCTTGGGATGATCTGATAAGGTATTGGTAAGATAGAGGTAATGATGGTCACCCGCCTGGTCGGGGACAGAACTGAATACTGAAATTCAGAGCGGTGATATTAAGGAGCTGTGTGCAGAATCTTCATAAGACTGGCTTAAAAATAATGTCTTCAAGTCAAAATAACCCTTTTTACCCATCCTCCAGTGCTCTTTGATGGTTGGAGAGGTCCGATACATTTCTTGATCTCAGAAAACATTTCTTTCTCAGCCCGAATTTTACTTCCGAAGCAGCTTCTTTAGGTGAAGGCTGGCTGCCAGCCCTGGGTATGGTGCATCCTCACTGATGAGCAGGCGTTTGGATCTGCAATTTCAGCAGGCCTTGGAGAAAACATACCATGCTAAACGGGTTAAATGATTCCATCAACATACACAGCACAGACGCATGCAGTTAAAAGACAGTTTGAGCTGATTCAAAGGCCGTGTATATTTCCAAATAAATTCAATTTACTAAGACTGACTCCTAAATGGAGTCTAGTGTCAGTAAGCCCTCTAATGGAAAACTTGCAGTCTTTGTATTTTCCGTGCTGAGTAAGTACCAAACCAGATGGCACTGGCTCTGGGATGCAACAACCCAGTCTCCTTTCCCTGCAGGGACTAAAGTGCTGACACCACATGGTGCTTACAGGTGTTATTCAATATTATGAACACTAATAATAGACTTTCATCTACAGGAGTCTCTCGCCCAAAGGCTTCCAAGCTCCCGAACGCAAATAAACTCCAAACATAATTTACATTAAACAGGCAGTATTCCCGACTGAATCACATAGCAGGAACAAAGGCTGGGAGAAAACTCGGTGTGCTGTGATCCCCTGTCTGCGGCGCTTAGCGGCAACATCAAGAGTAAGGAAGATGCAGCAGCCTTGTCTCCTGTTCCCTCTGCTTGTGGTAGAGAATTCTCCTGGCAGGGGGGACCCAGGCAGCAAGGAGCATGGCGCAAGCGGGCTCTTTGTTATGCAGGCAATACCTTAGAGAGGGTCTTGGGCTGTTACTCATCCCCTCTAAGATATATGCTGGCCCCAAGGGTTTTTCAGCTTTGGGTGGGATCCTAGGTCCGTAAGATGTCTGGGAAGAAGGCTCTGCAAAGGAGACCTGGCAATCCTTGAGCCTTGGTCTTTGGGTATCCCTCTGGAGGTGAGAGCTGGCTGGCACATTTCAAGCAAAACTGACCCTCCTCCCAGCCCAAGCAGTTTCCTCCCTCCCTTCCCTGGCAGAGACCTGTGGTGAGCCTGTAACTCCAGGCGTTGGTGTTGCCCACTGTGCACAGCAGCTGAGATTTGCTGCTGTGGGGTTATGCAGGAACCCTTCTTACCCACTGACTCCACCACGGCTCCTTACTGGTGGCAGACAAGACATCAGGACACGGTCTGAGAAAGACAAGGTCTTAATGACGAGAAAAGGTAAAGGCCGTTGTATAAAGCGGTTAAATCACCTCTTAGAGGCGCAGGTTATCTCTCAGTACTCACACGGGGCTAATGCCCATCTTGGAGAGGATACAAAGAGCTGGATCAGAACTGTTAATGACCCCTGTCTATTCCAGATGGGTGAGTTTGCAAGTAGTTTGCTGGCATACACCCAGAGACACATAAAGCATCGAGTCTTCAGTCTTTACTGGAGGAAATGAATTACAAAGCAGATATTAAAGCAATGTGTCTGCACTCATTTTGCATCAGCAAGATGGAAGGAGTTCATTTCAACCCTCCCTCCCCCCTGTCATCAAGTGTCCTAACACCAGTGAAATCCCTTTCACATCAGGTCAGGCAGATCGCCTTTCAGCGGCTGCTTCCCGCCGCCGAAGGGGAGAGCGGGGCTGGCCAGGCAGCAGCTGGGAGCTGGGGCAGGCAGCAGGTGCCGAACACTTGTGGAGCCCCAGCGTTCCCCATCCCCGGGACCAGGCAACAGTGGGGAGAGGGCTTTTCTCATCTCCTGCCCTGGATGGGGCTGGAGGAAGGCTGCCTCGCATCACCACGGGGTGGGGCAAGCAGGCTAGTTGGATGTGACGGGCATCTGGGGCAGAAGGTAGTGCCGGTGCCAAGCCATGTGGGGCTGCAGGAGACTGAGCCAGCCCTTGGTTGCACAAGAAAGTATGGGCAAGACATGGGGAAGGCTGCAGAGTCTGCCCCTCGGCAGTGTCACCTTGCGTCAGGTCTGGTAGTTGCGTGCCCTCTGCGGCGCAGGGGATGCGGGGAGGGATGGGGAACACGGGCAGAGGTTGAGGCGGACGGGAAAAGGGAGGAATAACCCTGTGTGGAATGTGATGGACAAGGGATGGTGATGGCATGAGTGGGCAAAGCGCCCGCCGTGTGTCAGAGAATCATAGAATCATTCAGGTTGGAAAAGACCCTTGGGATCATCGAGTTCAACCATCAACCCTACTCTACAAAGCTCTCCCCTACACCGTATCCCCCAACACCACATCTAAACACCACTGTGTCCAACCACACAGTCCCTGTAGTGGGTATTAGGACGTGTTTCTCCACCTAAACACGCATTCACAAACTTGGCCTGCCGTCAGCCTGTTGAAAGGAGATGTCACGTGGACCAAAAGGCTTCTTTCAAGTGTGAGGGAACCACTGGCATGGAACAATATGAGGTGCAAGAAACCGTGAAAGACAGACTGAGAGATCTGGGCCCCACTGCAACTGTGGCAATAAGAGGAGCCATGGCTTTGCAGCCCCACAGGCGGTTCCTCTGGAAACCTGCATGAAAAGGTGCCCAATGCCCTCAGCACAGAAAAGGCAAGATGAAGTGAAAGATGAAGGTCCAGAAAGATGAAGGGGCTGCCAGATAAGATGAATCCCAAGCACATTTTGCCACTGGGGATAAATACTAGTGCCTTGTAAAATACAGCAGACCAAACATTTTGGGGGAGATATGTGTGTGTTCCCGACACGGATTGTCCAGCAGAGATTTGGGAAGATGGCACGCTTCCATGTGCTCAGGGTGGGCATGGCAGATGGGCAAGACAGGAGGTGCAGCCAGCCACAGGAATGTGCTGCCCATGGAAGCTCTGGCGTGATCACACCTTGGTTATTGCAAGGTCCCGGTGTCCCACAGTACTTCGGCAGCCCAGTCTACAGCAAGTTTAAAGAATAAAAAAAATAAAAAAGTGTCCCTGAGCACATTAAAGAGGCAGCTCCTCTGCCTTGGGCACTCCTTGCCAGAGAGTGTCTTCCTGCAGTATTGCTGGTTGGTTGTCCTTGCTCTACATGCAGTTTGGGGCACTCTCAGGTGTCAGATATTGGCTAGACCACGAAGGACTCCTTTAATGTTCATTGATATTAAAATGTCAGTGGTGAATTCAATTTCCCATAGAGGCCATCTGCCCATAATAGAGCTGAAGAATCCATGCCACTGAGCAGGTTTCCAGTGAGTATTAACTAACACTTATTTTTGAGTGTGAGGAGTAATTTTTTAATTTTTAATCCAACTCTCAATCCTTACTCACACTAAGAACCTGGAAAAAAGAAAATGCAATTGAAACTCCAAAGGTGGATACATATCACTGTCTCAGTTGTTGTTTACAGAGATTGGTGGAGAGAGAGAGATCTAAGTTGGTCCAGAAGGAGCTATGCTTGCCTTGCATGACCTGGCTGTCTAACAGTAGCCGTATAATATTCCTGATTTAATTCTGAGTAGAACATTTGGATGTAAGAGTCACGACTAAGAGGGGCAGTAGATGTGTGGACTTGGCTCATGTCCCGTGTCCCATGGGACTGCAGGACAATGCGTCATTGTCCCCTGATCCCTTTCTTGGGTGACACTGACTTCATAAACCAGATATTCCTTGGACCTAGAATTTTTCCCCTTCGTTTTCCCCACCTTAAATTCACAATTCACTCTTTGAACTGCTGCAGCTTCAAGTTCTCCTTGGCCTGGTTTCTCAGCTTGCCAGCTCCCAAGACTGCGAGTCTCAGGCAGGGCCAGAGGCAATGAAGTCAGGGCGGCAGAGCAGCAATGAGGAACTACCAACGCTTTTGTTCAGATCAGCTCCAGTGTATCCAAAACGCAAAACTTCTGGCAGAGATGGAGGAGAACAACAGTATTAAATAGCAGAGTCCCACAAAATGTAACAGTGCAAATGGGACATAATATTTAAAACCAGCAATGTTATGCGTGGAGAGAAAAACAAGAATCATCGGTACTTAGGCTCCGATTCAAGTTGTCGTTTGGTGCAATAACTCAATTAGAGTAACAGGAATTGTTTGTTCACTCTGGAAATGATGAGGTTTCTCCTTAGCTCCTCTTGTTCTTGTACCAAGGGTATCACTTGCATCCAAACAATCTCCTCATTACCTGAGAGGAATATTCCTAATTTCACCCTCATCCTTTGGTCTTCCCTGGGACATATAACAAAGCAAAGAGACTGTGCTTGGCATACTACAAACCCTAGCAACCAGTATTTCTCATCTTATTAAACGCAAGCAAAAGATGAAACTTCCAACCTCGGATTTTCCAGGTTCTAAAGCAGGATTTTCCACTGCTTTGCAGCTGCTCATCTCTGAGGGCTTAACAAGAACTTCTCTGGTTTGGAGCCTACGAGGAAATATCCCTCAATATCACATATCAAACTAGACTCCTTTTACCCATGCCAGGGGAGCGGAGCCATCACTGGTCCCTTCTTTTTTTTTTAAAAATGGTGATACAAAACAGGCCTGAGAATTCCCTCAATACCTAATTTTTCCATTGCAGAGGACAAAAGTTCCTACCCGTCGTTTTCCACAGCAGTTTACTTTCAAAGCACAGCTACTTCTCAGTTACACATGGAAAGCCATGAAAAGTGCTGCCGAAAACAGGAAGAGGCTTGGACTTCTGATCTTACATTTTCTCCTTTGTGGTGGGATTTCTTGTTCCTTTAGAGCCTTGTTTCGATTAATCATTATGAAAGTGAGGAAAAGAGAGAAATCCCTAATGTTTACCAGATACACTCATCCACAGATTCTTCAATTTGTATGTGTAGAAACATCACCAGGAGTCACTGGTGTGGGGAGCTTCTGCTCTGCTTCGGCCAGGTAGCTACAAGGATACCTTCTCACCACTAATGGAAGTTCTTTGCTGGGCAGGCTGTAACCTTGCTGTTACGGCAGAGCAAGGCACAGGCACTGCAGAGCTGACACCTTGCGTCAAGCCACCTTTCTCCAAAAGCCATGGCAATGCTATTCCTTCAAGCCTATCATCTCCATCAGAAAGGATGAAAGGTTTTCCAGGTTCCTCTGAAGAGATGTAACACAGTAATGACTGTGAAACAGCCCTACCTGGCCTGACCTTGTTAAGAGAAGGGGAAGAAAACACAAGCTAAGGAGGTGAAACTTGGTGGCCTCAGTGGTGTAGTTTGGGTTAAGCATTGCTCGGTTGTCCAAGTAGGCTGAGCCACCTTGTCCTTGTGACTCAGGGGAGCACACCAGAGGTCCCACCACTGAGGTTCCTCCAGGAGCAGGAGTGGTCCAGGAGTGCTGCTGGTGTGTTCTGCCTGAGAGAAGAGGGGGTTATAATTGCAAGCACTGGACTGCTTTCAAGGTTTGTGCTAGAAACATCCCCCCAGTGCTGCATGGATGTAGGGACGTGTCAACATCAGGAGAACAGCAGCTCAGACACCCCTGCCATTCGCTCCCTTGCAGGGTAGGAATATCCACAGTCATCAACACAAATTTGAGAACAATTTTTTAGATAGCAAAAAATGCACAGCTGATATAAGAGAAACAGGAGAAAGAATTGTATCTGAAATTTTGACTGAAAATATGTCTTTGATAAAGACTTAACTGGGGGATTAGTAGAAGGTGATAAGATTCTTTTCATCCATGCTTTATTCCTTGGTCTGTTTTTTTAAAAAGTCTAGGCCACTTTAGCTGGGAGAAGTCAACCCCCTGCTGGAGGGGCACAGGTCAGCGACCTCAGAAAGAAGGCATCCAAAGTGGATACTGATTTACAAAGCATAGGATAGAAACCAGTCTCTCAAAATAGCAACTATTACTTAAACAGGTGCCTCCTTAAACACTGATACAGGTCCTTTCACTGCTTTTTGTTAAAATTTGAAGTGATATTAGCAAATCGAGGACTCTTTTTTTTTTTTTTTTTTCCTGTAGGAATGCAGAGATAATGATAATTTTACAGAGCTCAGAGGACAATCCTAGAAGATTTCTGCAAATCGACTTGTTTCTCAAGTGAAAACGTCATTTCTTCTGTGCAGGACCCTCAGATGAATTGCAATGGAGTGTCATGCAGGAATTTAATTTTATCAGTATGGTGACACCAGAATGCAATGTTTTTCAATGTTAAAAATATTAATAGTCTGTATTTCCTCTTTCAATGTTAGAAGGAAAAAAAAAAATGCTTACCCTTTGGGATTTGGTATTTTGGGGTTTTGACTCTTCAGTTCCAGTCAGTGATGTTGGAGATTTACTCTCAGAATTGGTGATGTTGATCTGATCTTCTGACCTCCAAGCTACAGCATTGAACGTACCCTGGAAACTGTCATAAGAGATACCTTATAATCAGTACGGCTGCTAAAGGGTCCTTTTGTTGCAGGAATCTTTTTGTGTAAGCTGTACACTCTTCTCCATTTTTCCTTTCCCTTGTGGGTGGTCAGAGCTGAAAGTAAAACATTAAAAAAAAAAAAGAAAGTCAAACCAAACCATTTCAAATGCAAGGAATTTTAAGTTCACAGTCTGTAGCTCATTGTCACTAACAATTTCCTCTGGAATGGTGAAGAGAGGGGGTTTTTCTTTCTTAGAAAAAGTGCCTTTTCTCTATCTATTTTTTGGCTTGCAATGCTAGGGAGATGTACCCCGTTTGACAGTTCAGAAAAGCAAATCTTTTTTAAAAAGCTGTTTAAAATCTGTAGCTTAAGGACATATTGCCCTCCTCCCTCTCCCTCCCAATACCAACATTTTCCCCACAATAGCTGCTTCTTTTTTGCTGAAAAAGAAGCCCAAAAAGTATTCCACTGAAAAAAAAGGTATCAGCTAAAATACAGTGCTACGACACATTTTGTCTTGTAAACAGAGGTTAAGAGAGTTCCTGTAAGCAGAACATTTGGAACAACAGCACTCCGTTCAATTATTTATTTAGGAAAAAAAATGTAATAACCTAACCAGTCATTCTCCACTGTGAAACGGAGTAAGGGCTGCCACGAGCTGCCACCTGCTTCCCAAACCCAGTGCTATTTGTGCTTCCCAGTCATTCCCGAGAGGATGACGCACGTGGTGGTGGGGCTCCAGTCCCACCGTTCCCCAACACGCTGGCACCCCCGGTCCTGTGCTGGCTGGGTGCAAGGAAGGCCCTGGCACCGACTGGGTCAGAAAATGGTCCCAACGCTCTGCTGTGCTGTCCTCACGATATTTATGAGTTGTTTAGTGAGGTCCTGAGCATCCTTTTCACTCATACACATTTGTCCCGAAGCCACGACTACGTTATGGCACTGCTTCTGCTAACCCAGAGAAAGTTACTGAACGGATGTAGGTATTTTGGGTCAGCTTCTTCAGATTCCTAACTGACCCCAGTCAAATTGACATAATGCTGATTTAAAGCAGGACGAGAGTTAGGCTTTTTCTGACCTGCTTAAGTCTTAACTTAAAATTTTTTCTGCCCAAGATGCATGTGGAAAATGTCGAGAGCTCCCGGCACTCCCAGTTAGGTACAAAACTGGCATCCCTTTCTGAACTCCACTTGAAAAATTGTGTCTTATTTTTACCACACCATCTGGCAACAGGTTACCGGAATGAAAATTGTCTGGCTCTCATACCCAGTTTCTGGTGTCTTGGTACGATCTCGGAGGCAGAAGGGGCAGCAAGAGGCACCTGAATCAGAAGGAACGCGCTCGTCCAGGAACACGGCAGGGCTGTTGATTCAGAGAAGCGGAGGCAGCTGGCATAGAATGTGTGTCCATTTTAACTCCCAGGAACAAAGGAGGGTGAGAGTTTGTTGCAGGCAGACTCCGGGAAGAGTATTCCGTCCTTGAAACAAACAAAACACACTGCATTTACTTACGTATTGCCCTATGAAAACTGCTGGGGAAGTGCATCAGAAGTGATCCCAGCTCTGTCCCATCACAGGACAGGGAAGGGGCTGTAAATGGCACCCAATTTCACCTTCCTAGGACAGGCCAGCCCTGTAATATGGAAGAGCCCATCTTCCAAGCAGAAAATACATGAGTATCTCAGCTAGCAAAGACAGTCCTCCTCCTGCACGGAAAACCGGGTGATGCAAGAAGGGACGGATGGGAATCAGACCCCAATGAAATTCTGGCAAATCTTGCTCTGAGGAGCAACATTTGGGGTTAGAGAGGTTGGTTTTCTTAAGCAGCTCCTCAGCATTGCATCAAGCAGATTTTTTATTAGTTCCTGTTCAGGAGGGTGCATACAAATAGTGAGGGTAGGATGGTCAACCTGGCCTTGAGCATCAAGCCCACAGTCTGGCCCATCTGTTGCACAAAGGCAGACCATAAAAGAAGCAGCTGCGGAGGAGCTGGAGTCTTTCCTCCCTTCAGCTGAAAGAGAAAAATCCCAAGGAAGTAGAAAACTAAATTTCAATAAACTTAGAAAAGTAAACCCCAAACATTATTTCCTTGTTTCTGTACGTTGCCATCTCTGCCTTACCCTTGACAGAAGAAAGTAGATTTATAATTCAACTTTTGATTACAATTTATTGAATTATGCAGAATTTATTGTGTTCTCTGCAGGAAGCTGACATGCCCCATGTATATTATTCTTTCAAGTGTGGTGAATCAATATACACGTTCAATTAAACAACACCCTGAAAATATGTCTATTAAGTATATTTAACTTGGAGGTGGCACTTTTATTTGAAAAATCCAACCCCATTCCTTCTCTCCCTCCCTCCCCAAATATGACCCAGAAGTTGTTATTGTTATTATCTTTTTTTTTAATCAGAGGAAACGTGGCCCAAATTAACCAATGCGACTGAACACGCAGATATGTTTCCTGTTTCCTTCCTCCTCATTATCTTGCTTTTGCGAGCTCAGGAATATGCCTACCAGAAATAAACAGGTCTCAGCTGCAAGCAGCTGGCTCTCTGCTGCGGCGAGAAGTCCCAGGCCAGGGCTGAGAATCTTTGTGTGAAAGTTGGCCAACTGCTTCCCCTCTTGCCTTTGCAACATGCTACCATTCTGTGTGTGGGCTTTGATTCACGCACCCCATTGGAGGCAGTCCTAGGAATTTTTTCAGCAGCTTCAGATAATTAAAAATGAATAATGCCTTCAGCACAATAACCCTTGTGCTAATTGCTTGGATATTAAGCTGCATTCCTTTTGCTGTGCCCTTCCACTTACAGATTCTTGCATTAACGTTGCAGCGGTACTGTGGAAGAGGTTAGGGCGAAAAATGGAAAAGTCAAGGCAGCTGGATACAAGAAACCAGGGCACTTAATATCTGGTGGCATGTGGAAAGCGGTGTGGGACACCGATAAATGGATTGCTTGGCTTTTTCTAGTAAAATGATGGCAATCGTGTCCATTGACAAAGATAACTGGGAGTCTAGAGACAGAAGCGTTAACGCCCCTTTGCACCGGGATGAACAGGGCAAGCTGCACCCCTCAGTGCTGCTCTCCCACCAAGATATCCATGGGACAGCCACGTCAAGCTCAAACGGGAGGAAGGCCGCCTGCTATGAAGTGAAAAACACAGATTTAAGGTCCCGGTTTGAAAGCTGGGGGTTGATTTGATAAGCCTTTCCTGCAGCTTCGTCACGGCATTCACAGAGCTGGTGGAGCACGCCCAAAACTCGCGGGGGGTGGGGGCCTTGGGGATTGCTTATGATGCATGACCAGGTTTCAATATCTAATTCACACAGATTATAAAAATAACCTAAAAATTTTACTGTTCAGTATTATTGTCAGAAACATGTCAAGGAGAGCCCTGAACGGAGCGAGAGAATAATTTTGTTTGCACAAGAAGCGGAGGAGGATTTTGATCATCAGGAACACATACAATCATAGAATCATAGAATGGTTCAGGTTGGAAGGGACCTTAAAGACCATCCAGTTCCAACCCCCTGCCCTGGGCAGGGACACCTCCCACCAGACCAGGTTGCTCCAAGCCCCATCCAGCCTGGCCTTGAACCCCTCCAGGGATGGGGCATCCACAGCTTCTCTGGGCAACCTGGGCCAGGCTCTCACCACCCTCACAGCAAAGAATTTGTTTCTGGAAATGGCAGGAGAGGGATATGGAGGGGGTGTTTCAGCAGAGATGGAGAGAAGAAAGGTCTCAAAGTACATGGGCAGAGAGACACTGAGGGAATCCGCTTTCAGCAACAAAGGAAATTTTGAACCTTAGGTGAACAGGGACGGTAAGAAGAAAGTAAGACCATTTGTATTAGCATGTTGCAGAAAGATTAGAGGGAAACAGAAAGGTCAAAAAGAAGAGTAGGTGCAACAAAGGATTTTGTTCATCAGTGAAGGAACTATTCTGAGTTTTCATAGACTGGGCCCTACCTGAAAATATGTATTTCCTCTGAAGGGAAGCTCCATGGCAGTACATCTGGAACTGATTCCTAGGGGAAGCCAGAGGCGATTTGCTGCACTCCTCTATGAGATGCACCTGTGAGAGGCCCACGAACCACCTTAATAAAAGTGAGCATAAAAAGGGTCATGGGCTTATGCAGTGGGGAAACCACGTGGGGGCCTCATATGCGTGCCGGTGTTACTGGACATTACTGGAGCCCTCCTGGTCTGGCATGTGCCCTCGACCACCACTCCAGTGAGGTGGAGGTTGAGCCCTGGGGACCTCCCTGGGTGTGCTGTGGGTTGAGGGCGGCCGGACACATTGGTTGGTGTGCAGCAAGTGGATTGTGTGCCTGAGCCCTGTGATTCTGCCTGAGAGGATTTTGGTAGCGCTGTGTGACCAGGAGAAGCCACAACTATTCAGCAGCAGCAAAGTTTGTCTGGTGTTATGGGCCACTGTCTTCTTCTGCACCCTACGCAAGATGGAGAGAGAGAGAGACCGCGCAGGCAGGGGGAGTTTGGATGCCTCATGTTCATCCTCCACCAGTCCATGCGACTGCTGAGCTGGGGACAGCAGCCAGAGCCACTAGAGGTCTCACAAATTATTTTTAAACCCTGTGAAGGACAGCTGCTGCCACTCAGAGAGCCCTTCATTTACTGGAGTTTGAATCAGGCTCTGATTTGCTTCACACTTACTGCCTGGTCTTGTCCATGCCACCAAGGATGTCTTCCTTCCAAGCTTATGAGCGTTCTTATTTAGGTATTTATTTCCCTTCCTGCCCCGTGCCATGGCTGCAGCCTGGCAGATGAGTGCCTGAGCTGGGGAGGATGCTGACTAGCTGTGGAGGAGTGGCCTCGGGCAGGACCTTGGAGTGGGGAGCAGTGCGTGCCCCAAGGCTTGCACTGCAATTAGCAAAATACGTTAAGAAAGGAATGAGAAGGAGGGGGAGATTAAGCCACCTGATCTAATTTTTTTTTCCCCAGTGCATCAGCTGGACAGTGTTGCCAGCAGGTGAAGCGTAGGTAGATAAAATGTCAGATATCTATGCAGAGACATGAGAACGAACCGAAAAAAAAAAAAAGGCAGAGAGAATAATTTTCTCACCGGCTTTGACAAGCCACTGGGTACTATCACTGGAGGATATTTGCATCCACCCCAGTTCTTCTGAGAAGACGCTTGAACAGATCTCAAACAGCTACAGGGAGTCTTCACTTCTGCATGTGGTCTTTAATGTAAAATGGTATTTGTCTCCCTGTCCTTCCCCTTACCCCGAAATGCTCTCAGGGAATGGGCCCCATCCAGGGCTCCTGGCTGGGGAAGGGAGCGGTGCAGCCAACGGGCCCGGTCCCAGCAACTCTCCAAAAAGTTCTTTGGGTGAGATCTCACTCCTTGAGCACCTCACAACACTTGCTGGAAGCCAGCGTGCCTGCAGCTGGGTGGTTGTTCCAGTGCCCAGGAGTAGAGGATCAGCCCTCGGGAATGTTGGATTCCCTGGAGGATGTGCCCATCTTTAGTGACAGCAAAGACACGGTGCTGCATCTTGTAACCAGGGATCCTTTACCGTTCGTTCTGGGGCAGCCACTCAGTCTAGAAAATGCACTCCCCAGTTCAAGAAGGACAGGGAACTGCTGGAGAGGG
>VXAK01007934.1:74755-114202 GCA_013399435.1 Arenaria interpres
TTTTCTGTTGTTTGTTTGTTTTTTGCGGTTGGACTCGCTGATCTCAAAGGTCCCTTCCAACCACGAAGACTCTGTGATTAGTGTCCCAAAGAGGGCAAAACTGCAGTTAAGTCTTTGCCATGCACAGACCTACTTCCTTCCAACCCCCCCCAGCAACACCCCTGGGTGGGAAAAGCACGTTGGCACATAACAATCTAGCTTCATGTGAAAGTCATCTGACAAAGTGTCATGTCTCCACCGCTCAGAGCAGGCAGGGCCATGACATTCCACTTGGTAGTTCGATAGGTGGCACCTACATTCTCCCAAGAGCATCCCGGGGTCCTGGTGTCCAGCAGACTGGCAGCGGAGGAGATCTGCAGAGAGAAATGGCTGCTCAAGCCACACACCCGCCTGCATGGAATACCAGCCACTGATAACTGTAGGAAATGAGGTGAGCTCACCTTACTTTTTATTTTTTTTTAAATTATCTTGATGGTGTTTAGGTGCTGGAATTAATTTGGGCTAAGCACGTTGCCGTAAATCAATCTAAAGGCACCAGGATTAACTTTCTGCTGTCTGGGCAGCCATAGGTAAGGCAGAGCAGGGGGCAGGATGGTCCCTTGCCCCGAACGTGCCAGCAGGGACGTTTGCAGAACCTCTCTGCTGAGGCACGATGTTCGCATGCAGCTAGAGATTTACCACTTCTCTGCTTTCTTTAAATGGCTGGTACATACATCGATTTCGACAGCACCCCTGCCCCTCCTCTGCAAACTCCATTCATCGTTAACTTGTTTAAATTAAACACAAGCACGGACAGGATCAGCAAGCAGCCGTCTGTTTTATTAGTGCTTCTACTTCAAATGTCAGTCTTAGTCCCTCCTCGCTGGGCTCTGATCTCTCATGACAATTTGATTAACTTTACATTTCCTTTTATTGTTGGAGAAACATTTGGAAAATCTTAACATATCTCACTGGCTGGTTCTGAGACCGAGATGGTGATTATGTCCATGCTTAGCATCATCCATCAAAATCAGGCATCTGACAGTCAGACCACCTGAAAAACGTGTCATTCCCAAGAAGTTCATGGGCCATAAAATGCTTCCTACTTGTGAATAATCACAGGACACTCCTTTTTCTCCTCACAGCAATGCTTTCATGAGGAAAACTGCTAAAACACCATCATTAGAAGGAAAGAGTTTCCACTTTTTACCAGTCTGCCCAGATAAAAGCACCTTCTCAGCTCCCACCAGCTAGAAACCGCTATCTGGGTTTTTCCAAGAGCCATGTTCCTGCGGTGACCCCCTGATGGGAACGCACCATTAATGAGGGACTGCCAGGACACGACGGATCCCAGGGAAAAAGATGCTCCATTTCACTTTGACAGAACAGCTCAGAGCTTTTTCCCCTTTCCTCGTGCCCAAGCTAATCTAATACTGTCTCAAGCCTCTGGCATATACTCTTCACTATATTTCTGCTGGCCCTTAAGCTTCTGGGTCTTGGCTCAGCCCCAGAGTGTCAAGGCACCAGTGGAAAAGGCTGGAAGTCAGCCTGGTTTTCTCTTTATGTTTCAAGACCAGGATCAGAAACAGAAGTGGTAAGATCCTCATGGAAAAAGCCTGCTTTCTTGGTGGTGGTGTTGTTTGGTTTGGTTTTTTTTAAACAGAGTTAATGACACTTAGAGGTTTCAGTTCTTCCCCAGCCTCATTTTCATTGGTTTGAAGGTGTAGATATTTGGTCATCCTGAAAAGCCACACCACTTTGCCTCTACTTCTGAGGGCAGTAATCTTCAGGAAATACTCATCTATCACAGTTCAGCTGATGCCACTAAGCCATGACAACTCTATCCCATGCCTGAGCTGCCCATCTACCTGGTCAGTGAAAGCCAAAATTAATATTAATGTATTAAGGTCATTCAAGAACACCGTTGGGAGGCTTGGTCCCAGTCCGTGACAGAAACTCCCAGAATCTCGAGCCGTACAGAGTACATTTGAGGGTCTCGCCGTAGCTTCTGCAACAAGTTAAGCCTCATGTCAAACTTTGGGATATATGGATCTTGCAGCATACCAATCCCCATCGCTTCTTGTGCGATTTGCAGCTGCTGCTGAATGACAGAAGTAATTTATGATGGTACCAGGATCCCCCTGATGGATATTTCTAATAGTTCTCCTCTATTTCTGTCATTTTCAGCTCCTAGTGAAGTCCTGCTGCAACTCTCAGATATTTCTAATCTTTCTCTCCTGAGAAAAACTACAATTTCAGGCTCTAGAAATTAGCAGTTCTGTTCCCACTCAGGCTACAGAAAGAGAGTGATCAGCACTTCAAAAAAAATATATATAAAAAAATAGAGGCTTTCCTTAACAAAATCTCTTTTCAATCTACAAATTAAAAAAAACCCCACAAAACAATACCAGAATGATAACAAATCTCCCATTCTCAAAGTACTGCTTATATCTTCTGAGAAGTGTCTGGCTTTTCTACTAAAGAAGAGACAGTGGGGAAAAAGAAAAGGAAATAGAGGAAGTAGCTATAATGTTAGAGTTGCTGGAATTTACAATAAACGGACTGAGACTCTCTAATAGCCTGAGAGTCTTTCTAACAGCCCAAACCCCCGCAATAGAGAGGTCTAGACCCTTCAGAAGTACTTCAGCTCCTTCTGCTTTCAAATATTTGTACTCTTACCTCCCAACACAGTACTCAACCTCTCTTCCAAGCCTCCATGAAGGCTTGATACCACAGCCACGCTAAAGGAAAGGAAAAACCCAAGAGAGGGGGTAATGAGAGCTGGAATCCAGCCCCACATCACCAGCTCTCCCTGCCCAAGTGCCCATAAACCACCGGCCTAATCCCGCATCTTGCTCCCAGTGCTATGGGTGCTGGAAAAAGTCCAGCCCCTGCTGTCCCAGGGAAGTGATAAAACCCCAGGTGCTAGTTAATGCGCTGCCTCTTATAGGGGCGTGCAGCAGGTGAGCAATTATCACTTGCAGCCTAGTTTAATGCTTTACAGGGCCCGAGACCTGTTTCCAATTAGCCTTAGTGTACCATGGAAATTAACTCATTTGTGTCACCTTGGTTTGCAAGCGGGCTGTGAGGAACCGATGAAACAATCACAATTGAGTACGGGTGGCACCTCCCCTCTCCTCCTGCTCCGTGGCGCTCCTCGCACTGGATCCAGAGGGGCTATATTTCATGGAAGAAAATACAGATGGAAAAACCAGCCTGATCCATAACCAGGACCTGAGGGAGGGTTGATCCATCCCCAGAGTCTCGTCTCCATGGCATTTTTCCAGCCTGGTTCTCCGTGTCCCAAGAAACAGGCTTCCAAGCACTTCCCTTTGGATTATTTAGTAATCTCACGAGGCTCCTCAGCGTTTGGTCTATAAAAGCCTGTCTTTATAAAGAGCTGTGTCATGTGTGTGTTTTATCTGCGATCCTTGTTTAATGAATGCTTTTAGACATTATGAGCCCATTCGGAGCCTGCTGTAAAGCCAGCACCATTCCATCAAGCTCGCTGCCGTGCCATTGCTGCCAGGCATTTTCTCTTAAAAGGATGTTCTGAAAGTTGATGTCGGGGCTAAAATTAGGTTAAATGCTTGCAGGGATCCTTCTGTGACCTCCTAATACGACTTCAGTGCCTGTGAATGGTGTACACATCAAAGGAAGTATGACCTCATGGACAAAGACCAAGAGGATTGAGGAGCTCTCAACTGGTTTCTGAGCTTTGCTAAAAAAAGTCCCGCGTCATTTTGAGCACATCACCTCATCTCTCTGTGCTTCAGTTGCCTCCCTTCAGAGGCTGCAGAAATCACCTGTCGGTGAGATTATGGAGCTAAACATATTGCAATTGTACAGTGATTCTTGGGTGATAGTTGTGAAGAGAAGCACTTAACTTCAATGTTTAAGAGATCTCTTGCTTTGATAGCTTGGTTTTGAGCTCGGCCAACTCTGCTTACATGAGCTCCTTCTAGCACCTCATTCGATGAAAGAAGATGAGCTACAAGGTGAGTGTGATGGTGTATCCATCTAAAATAATCTATAAAACAGCTGATTAAACTTTAGGAATAGTGTGTCTGTGTGTTATATTTGTTCTATAAATATACTAAAAAGCCAAATTCAGCCCTCTTATGGAAAGATCCCATTCGATCGATGACCTGCTTATAAAATGACTGAAGAAGACTTTGAGTGGCTTGAATAAAAAAGGAGGATAGAATAAAATTATAACTGAAAATTCACTTCCAAAATGCAGTCTGCAAAACAAATACCAGGGCGCTGCATGACAGCTTGCTCAGCCAGGAGAAAGGTGGGTCAGAAGCACAGTGTCCTGCAGGGAAACACATTTCAGTCCATCAAAACGTGAACTACAGCTCAGGTCATTCTTTCCAGCCGCTAATGAAAGTTAATTATGCTGAACTTAAGAGTTTGTTGTAGCTGTGGAGACCAGTGCTGTGTTGTATGAACACAGCAAGAGACATTGCCTGCCCTGGAGAGGTGGCAGTGGTGTAGTTTTCCCCACCTTGGAGGCACACGGCTGGTGAATAAGGTGCTTAAGGCCATATACTCAATTCTTAGGACAGATGGAAGCTTTGAACCCCGGGATCCTCTGCTCTGCCCTGATGAAGCCCCATCTGGAGCACTGGGTCCAGGTCTGGGCTCCCCAGTTCAAGAAGGACAGGGAACTGCTGGAGAGGGGACAGCAGAGGGCTACAAAGATGATGAGGGGCCTGGAGCATCTCTCTGATGAGGAAAGGCTGAGGGACTTGGGTCTGTTTAGTCTCTGGAGAGAGAAGGCTGAGGGAGGATCTGATCAACACCTATAAATACTTCAAGGGTGGGTGTCAGGAGGACGGGGCCAGTCTTTTTTCAGTGGTGCCCAGGGACAGGACAGGAGGGAATGGGCACTAACTTGAATATAAGAGGTTCCACCTAAACATGAGGAGGAACTTCTTCCCTGTGAGGGTGGCAGAGCCCTGGAAGAGGCTGCCCAGGGAGGTGGTGGAGTCTCCATCTCTGGAGACATTCAAACCCACCTGGACACGTTCCTGTGGGACCTGCTCTGGGTGGCCCTGCTCTGGCAGGGGGTTGGACTAGATGATCACCCTTCCAGCCCCATATCATTCTGTGATTGTGTGATCCTTCTTCTGTGTCCTGTACTCTGAACATAACGTTACCTCTGCGTGTAAGACCGATGGTGGGCTCCGAGCTGCAGGCAGGCAATCCGAGACTTAACCTGAATTCCCAAGAACTCTTGCCATTTGATCGCTTTGGTTTTTTCCCACACCAGCACCACGTCGCTGCAGAGACCCCAGCTCCGCCAGGTTTTATCACCCGCAGGAACCAAAATGTCCCAGCAGCATCACGGAGGGCGGCGCGCGCGCCCCGTGGCTGCAGCAATTGAATTAGCTGCAGTAATGACAGGCGGGGGCTTCTGAAAAACCCGGACCAGCGGGAGAGCTTTCGGCAGCGAAGGGGCAGACCCCGGGGAGGGGAGCTTCCCAGAACTGGAAATGTCAAACTGCTTCCTAAGGAGAGTCGGGCCTGGGCCCAAACCCAAAATGTCAGGCCAAATCTGAACTGCCCCAAATTTGGATCTGGATGCGAAATCTGTGGCTTGGGACCAGTTCTGGTTTATATTTAAAAAGCTAATTGTCTCTTGCCGTGGGTAGCCGAGTATCACAAGAACAGACGTGGAAGCAGCAGATTGAAATCTGTCAGGATCCCATTTTGCAGTAGTCGGAAAAAGCCCTTCTTTCCTGGATGCAGGGAACGAGCTCCACCACATCTGCGAGCCAGGGAAAAATCACTGGAAACTCTGCAGTGAATAATTATACACAAATGTTTACCAAAAAAATAAATAAGAAGAATGTATGCATAAGTCAAGAATAACAAATGACATGTGGCCAAAACCCTGAATAGCTACCAAGGCCCGGGGCTGGGATATGCAATTTTCACATCATTTGCAGCCTTGGGCAGCTAGAAAGGGTGGTTAGGAGATATTAGTGTACAACGGCTGCTCAGTACCTGGTATTTATAGTAAATTTCCAGTGGCCGAGGAAACAGATCTCAAAACCCCAGCCTGGGAAAGGATGGAAAAAAGCCAGGATAGCCAGTTTTCTGCGTATTCCCGGCCAAGAGAGAGGCCTTGAGCAAGACTCGTGCATCCTTCAGGTCTGGGTATGGGCAGACCCAGACTCTTGCTTTTCTTGCTGTCCTCCCTTGTTTGGTTCTCATTTCAGACACAGCCTCTAAGCCTTTTTCTTCCAAGGTCTCATCTCCCAGTAGATACTGCCTCCCTTCGTGCATCTGTTCCTGACCTACCTATGCATCCCTGGAGGATGTTCTGCAGAAAGCAACTCAAGCCTGAGCTCTCGGTGCCCCGGCCAGCCTGGGTTCCTCCAGGTTCCCACCTACCTACGGGATCACAGCACTCTCTAGGGGCTTGGTTCTCTCGTGCAGACCCTCGGGCTTGCCTGATGCTAATCCTGAGCAAGAAAGAAGCACAAAAACTGCACGTGAGCGGAAGAGATCTCATTTCTCCTGCTCCCAAAAGGAGAAGGAGTCCCTCAGTGCTTTGCTCTTCCCAAGGCTCAAGTCAGGGGTACCCAGCACTGATCAGAGCCGGCTGAATCCTCTACCATCTCTCAAGGAGTGTGAGAAAAGCTGGTTTTGCTCATCTTCTTGAGTTACAGGAGAGGTGGTGGATCTGCAGGCCCCAATTCGTGCTCAGTAACAGCTGAGCTGCTGGAATAGGACACTATTCACAGAATCACGGAATTGCCGGAGTTGGAAGGGACCTTCTAGAGATCATCTAGTCCAACCCCCCTGCCAAAGCAGGGCTGCCCAGAGCACATCACTCAGGACGGCATCCAGGTGGGGCTTGAAGATCTCCAGAGAAGGGGACTCCACACCCTCCCTGGGCAGCCTCTTCCAGGGCTCTGCCATCCTCACCCCAAAGAAGTTCTTCCTCAGATTGGAGTGGAACTTCCCATGTTCCAGCTTGTGCCCGTTGCCCCTCGTCCTGTTGCTGGGAACCACTGAAAAGAGTCCGGCTCCATCCTCCTTCAACCCACCCTTTAGATCCTTGTCAGCATTAATAAGGTCTCCCCTCAGCCTTCTCTTCTCCAGGCTAAAGAGCCCCAGCTCTTTGAGCCTTTCCTCGTGAGGGAGATGCTCCAGTCCCTCCATCACCTTTGTTGCCCTATGCTGGACTCTCTCCAGCAGTTCCCTGTCTCTCTGGAACTGGGGAGCGCAGAACTAGACGCAGGATTCCAGTTGTGGCCTCACCAGTGCAGAGCAGAGGAGGAGAATGACCTCCCTTAACCTCCTGGCCACACTCTTCCCTACACAGCCCAGGATCCCATTGGCCCTTTTGGTGCCAAGGGCACATTGATGGCTCATGGATAGTTTGCTATCCGCCAGGACCCCCAGATTCTTTTCCTCAGAAGTGCTTTCCAGCTGGTCCATCCCTAACCTATATTGGTGTCTGGCATATTCCTGAGCACCTCTTGGCTTCTTCCAGTAGATTACTGGGGACCAATTTACCATTTGCTGGTCCTACGAAAAATAAAAGCGAGTGAGAGAGAGAGAGAAAAAAAGCAATTTGGGAACTATCAAAGTGAGTAGCTGTAGCTTTTACGGAGCTGGTTTTATGGGAGATTGTTTCCAGGTGACTCTTGGCTGGCGCAAGGGTTCGCCCGACAGCAGAGCAAGTCAGTCTGTGGAGTGGGCTTGGGGCAACCAGATGAAGGTGACAGCCCGTTTCCCGCTTGTCCCGGGCAAGCGCTGGCACTCGGATGGAACAGCTTGGTGAGAATCTCCCAGGGGGGTTTGAAGCAATTACCTCCCCGCTTATAAAAATATATATATATTATGCATGGATATGGAGAAGGTCTGTTGACAGCAAGACAGAAAGGAAAGCAGAGCTGTATCTGCCGGTGGAACTGGGCTGCAGAAGATGATGCATGAAGATGTGCATCGTGGTGATTTCCTCCCTGTTATTGCACAGTGACGGGGCCCATCACACACCTGATTTACAATATCTATGTAGGGAAGCATGCAGGATGTGGCTCTCTACCTCCTGCAAACTCATAGCTGGCTGCGAGAGGACAAAATCGCTACAGGCTGCATCTGAAAGTAAAGGGAGTGTTTTTAATTGCGATGTGACTGCGAGGCTATTGGGCAAGAATTCAGTTTTAGCTAGAGATTGGCATGATCTTGACTGGATTACCTCCAAAATTAAAGGCTATTTCGATCTGGGATTTTCAGCCAGTCCATTTGACAGTCTTCTCAGACATTCAGACCCAGGGGGAGATGCAAACAGCTCCTGTTTCCCACCTCTTCTGGTGACCAAGCACAGAACACATGCACACATATGTATGCCCGAATCAAAAATCCACACAGAGCAGCAGACTGCTCTGCAACCCCCCCCCCGCCAACGCTGTAAGGCTGCAGAATGTGATTGCCATCTCTGTGATGTCTTGCCAAGCCACCAGCACTAACAGGGCTTCTCTGGTAACCACGCTGTGCAATGCAGGAGCTTCTGGTGGAAGGCCCACCCCAGCATGGTATCAGAGGTTGGGCTGAAATGGTTAGAGTCATAGAATCATAGAATGGTTCAGGTTGCAAGGGACCTTAAAGATCATGCAGTTGCACCCCCCCTGCCCTGGGCAGGGACACCTCCCACCAGACCAGGTTGTTCCAAGCCCCATCCAGCCTGGCCTTGAACCCCTCCAGGGATGGGGCAGCCACAGCTGCTCTGGGCAACCTGGACCAGGCTCTCACCTCCCTCACAGCAAAGAAGTTCTTCCTGAGATCTCATCTAAATCTCCCCTCTCTCAGTTTAAACCCTTCCCCCTCATCCTATTGCTCGACTCCTGATCAAGAGTCCAGCTCTCTCTGGGCTGAGATTCAGCACATAGCTCTGGAGCTCGGTGCCTTTGAGAGTGTCTCTTGGTCCGTGGGGAGGACAATATTGTCCCTTGCAGACATCTCCTGCTCCCACAGTGATCTTCTTAGGTGAAAACCCCTCTTCTCTTGCTGTTCTGGTGGTTTTCTGGTATAACGTAATTTTGCAGTTTGTGCCGATGCCAAGTGTCAAGTGGCCCTTTTCTTTTCTTTCTAATTTCTCCAATACTCAGGTGTCCATCCTAACTTCCCTTTTTTTGCTTCCTGCTGATGCTTTTGGCCCCTTCTGTCGCAGCAGCGCTTTGCTGCCTTGTACCTCGGTGGCCAATGTGAGCGTGTAAGCTCATTTGGGCAAGGTCCCTGCCACCTGGGAGCAGCAAATTGCTGTGTTTATCTAGCACCATCTACAGCATCCTTTATTTTCAGCTTTTGCTGCTGCCCACACAGCCGAGGCTGAAAGCGTCGGGCCGGGTTTTGCACCTTAGTGGGTCCAGGGACTTTATCTCATCCCCCGCAGATAAAGAGTTAACCCCCCCCCCCCCCAACTCTCCTGCAAGAGGAGGATTTAGAAGGGATTGCAGCACCGTTCCTTAGGCATACCCAGATGCTCAGCATTAATGCAGGCAGCTCTGCGAAGATTGTTTCCTGCTACTCATCGGACGGGAAGAATATTTGGGTAAAGCAGTGGCTTGGGTATCACTTTGCAGGTCTGGAGTATAACTCATGTGGAAAGAGATTTAGCTCCAATTACTGGATGTAATTCAGAATACAGAAGAGCCTGCTGTTGGGAAGACAGTAGTTAGTTTTCGGTTTAGCTTTTGCTTCACTGGCGAAAGCCACTGCAATCTGCACTCTCGTGCTTTTTTTGAGTGCGTGTGTGTATGTGTGCGAGGCCAAAACCTCAAGCTGAGCATCCTCAGCGAGCACGGAGACACGACTCAAAGGTGTGCATTTAGCTGCAGTCTCTAATGAGAGAGAAAAAAAAAAAAAACAAGACAAGACCAAACTGGATCTAACCAAAACTCGTTCTGAGGCTAATTTTAAAAAAAAAAACCCAACCACAACAAACCTCCATTCTTTTCAGTATTTTTCTGTAAGCTTATCTTATTCCTTTTGCTCTGGCTGGTTCGTGAAACTGAACTCCTCTCCTGGCTGTTCAATGCAGCTCTCATGCCACAGGTAGGTATTGTTTTATTTGGGTCTCCAGCATGACTAAATTCGTTTGGATCCAGCCCTGGTTTCATCTATGCTAAACGCAAAAGCAACATCAACACAAAGAAAAAAAAAGAAGTGAAAAAAAATAGCTTTCTTTAGTGCTTCTATTCTGCCTTTTATGATCAAGTTTTATTCTGCGCCTAAACTAAGCTGATGATATTCTTTAAAATTTTATTACAAATGGACAAAAATTTATTCATTGAAGTAGAGGAGGGGAATGGGTGATTTGTCTGACCTGGAAAGCCCCACTGACAAAACAGGGTATTTATTTATCTCAAAACAAGAGGGAACGTAAACTACCCCCCAGGAGTACTCAGGGGCCAGAAAAAGAGGTCAGTAAGGAACAAAATGCTGCAGAAACTTCAAAAAAAATACAACGCTGCCTGGCTGAGTTGTGGCTATTGCTGTGAACACGTGTAAGAGGTTCACTGAAGTCGAGATTTTCCAGAAAAGCAAAACTTGCTCTCCCATTTGTTTCGAACCAAGTTTAATTTCAGCATAGTATCTGCTCCAGCGACCCAATTCGATGCTGCAGCTTGAAGAAAGCTGAAATATACTGGGGGAGACACAAGAATAGGCGCTTGTTCCAGCACAAAAACCTGCAGCCCTTGATAAATCACAGAGCGCGATCCCGAGCTGTCTCCTGGACTGTCTGAGCAGAAGGTATTTCCCCACAAACCTCCAAGGTTTGTTTTCTGTTTCCAATCACTGCGGCTGCAGGCTCCTTGAGGCAGGGACTGCTCTTTGTCATCCTTCAGTGCCTCGATGCGCCACCGCCGAGCTCTGCCCTCTCCCGGGTGACCAGGGAGGTCAGTCCTTCCAGGCCTGGAGCTGTTGCTGCTCCTCACCGTTTCTCTCTCGCTTTATTGGCGTCTCTAGACACATCCAAAGGGAAGAAATAGAGGTTTGTAAGGAGAGGTAGGGAAGAGTCGCCTGTCACACTGAAGCCCTCCATCTGCACAACCTCCCTGCCTGTTCTTAGAATCTCTGAGCTAATCTGAGTCCCAAGTTTTTGCTTCGTTCTCTTCCATGGACATCACCCCCCCCTCCCACCTCGGTCAATCTCCACTGAATTCACCTCAAGAGCTGGGCGAATTAAAAGAACTCGTGTCAAATTCATCGATACTTTTCTAAAAGGGAAAAAACAAACAAACAAACAAAAAAAAACCAAAAGAAAAGAGCAGCAACACCAGAGGGTTGAGCTAAATATGTTTGACAGGCTGCGCTTTTCCTGCCGGGCTTTAAAGTCCAGCCAGTACCGACTGTGCACAAAAACGGGGAGGTTCTCTCCCCACCCTTCCAAAATGATTTAAGCCAAAAGAAGGATGCCTGGGCCCTAACCTGACGCAAACCCCAGCGAAGGGCGGCGCCGATTTTGCTGTGTCACGAGCTGATCTTTCGCAGATGCTGAAAAGCTAGGAAGTGCAATTACGGGAAAATTGCACTAAGGCAAACGAGTACATGCCAAGTTCTGCCATTCTCCATTACCCACCTGAGCCCCTTGATTGTGGCAGACAACGCGCCATCTGCATGTGCTTTGTCAGAGGGGGAAAAAAAAATATAAAATAATCCCAAGAGCAGGGCCTGGATTTGGGGAGCGGGAGAAGAGGGGGAGGCTCCTGGAAGGAGCAGGCACCCAGGAGCCGCTGCAAAGCGGTGGTGGTGTCCAGGAGTCTTGCTAGCTCATGGTTAGCTGAGACCTTCTCCAGGGTGACCCCAGGGAGGGTGGCCTCAGTACCACCACAAGGTATTTCCTGTTGTGCTTGGCCATCGGGGGGTTCTCCAAATCCCCGGACTCTGCCCCCCTCCACCCCTCGAGTGCACGGTACAAAGCTCAGTTCTCATGAGAACAAGCTTTCCGGGCACCGGGAGATGTCAGATGCTTCCAGCTCCTGCTTGGGTCAGAAATAACTCACCATCTTCTTTTCTCAGGATTATACTGGCAGTGCTGTTCCCTAACCCGGCTGACCATTCCCTGTTTTGGGAAGGGGTTGCATCAGGAAGAGTGTGACCAGCAGGTGGAGGGAGGTCATCCTGCCCCTCTGCTCTGCCCTGGGGAGGCCCCATCTGGAGCACTGGGTCCAGTTCTGGGCTCCCCAGCTCAAGAAGGACAGGGAACTGCTGGAGAGGGTACAGCAGAGGGCTACAAAGATGATGAGGGGCCTGGAGCATCTCTCTCATGAGGAAAGGCTGAGGGACTTGGGTCTGTTTAGTCTGGAGAAGAGAAGGCTGAGGGGGGATCTGGTCAACACCTATAAATACTTAGAGGGTGGGTGTCAGGAGGATGGGGCCAGTCTTTTTTCAGTGGTGCCCAGGGACAGGACAAGAGGAAATGGGCACAAATTTCAATATAAGAAGTTCCATCTCAACATGAGGAGGAACTTCTTTGCTGTGAGGGTGGCAGAGCCCTGGCAGAGGCTGCCCGGGGAGGTGGTGGAGTCTCCTTCTCTGGAGACATTCAAACCCCACCTGGACACGTTCCTGTGGGACCTGCTCTGGGTGGCCCTGCTCTGGCAGGGGGTTGGACTGGATGATCTCCAGAGGCCCCTTCCAACCCCATGTGATTCTGTGGTTCTGTGTGATCCTGTTGAAGAACATCCCCTCCCTTGGCAGGTGTGTTGTGGGATAAACCACCCCAAGGGGCCCCCATACACACAAAGGACAGGAACAGGAACTAAATAGATGAGACAGAAAAATAACTGCACTGGCCCCAGAAGGCTTGTTTGTGCCAGGAGTTTCCCAGGGGAGACTGTCCCCCCTGGAAAAGCATGGCCAAGCCACAGTAGGGGCAGAAAGGCCACCTCCTCCACAATGTCCTACTGAGGAGGGGGCTGCGGTATCGCAAAGGGGCCATCTGCAGGGGAACCTGCTCTTCCTGAGGCTGGATGAAAACAGAGAGGTGGGTTCGCCGCTTTAAAAAGGATGCAGACCCGAAATTACAGCTACAATATTTTGTTAACCTTGTCGATTTTGTCAGTACATTATCACTGCAGTGGTTCTCATTTATCAAAGTCTGAGTGGCCCAGAGGGGAAAAAGTGAGGACAGGGGAACAGGTTTTTATCATTATTACTATTTTTATTAGTGGTATTTGGAGTAATGATCACAATAAAAAAAAAAAAAAAAAGGGGAAATACTGATGATTTGGTGAAAAATTCCCTAGAACCAGGAGAGATCGGCACAGGACCCTCCCGCCCTTGTGCTATTGCCTAACGTTAAGGATTTTCAGTGGGAAAAAGCCCGTTTTGAGGGGGGGCAGGTTCTCCCCCCACCTTTTCTTGGCGGCGGAGAGACCCCCGGCTCCCTCTGGCAGTGCCGGTTTGTTGGGGAGCACCTGGCAGCCCCCGCTCTGCCCACCCATCGCTCCGGGGGTGCCCTGATGTGGTCCTCGATGGGAGCCTGACATGAGCCTGCGACTTGCGCTGGCAGCCCAGCAAGCCCCCCGCATTCCTGGGCTGCATCAAAAGAAATGTGGCCAGAAGGGCGAGCGGGANAGGAGGGGAGATTGAGACGAGATCTCAGGAAGCAATTCTTTACCGTGAGGGTGGTGAGAGCCTGGCCCAGGTTGCCCAGAGAAGCTGTGGCTGCCCCATCCCTGGAGGGGTTCAAGGCCAGGCTGGATGGGGCTTGGAGCAACCTGGTCTGGTGGGAGGTGTCTCTGCCCAGGGCAGAAGCGTTGGAACTTGATGGTCTTTAAGGTCCCTTCCAACTCGAATCATTCTATGGTCTTCAAAGGGTCCCACATTGAGCAGGGCACCCCAAGCACCCTCCTGAGCACCCTCCTGAGCACCCTCCTGTTTGGTGTCAGCTTCATTGGCCTCTGCTTGCAGCATGCTCCTTGCTACAGGTGACTCTTGCCCCTTCCTTCAGGTGACCGAGATCCCGATGGACAAGTATGGCAACAGAGGCTGCGAAAACACAAGCTCTGCCTGAAAACACAAGTGGTTTCTCTTTGGCTTTGTCTGCGTCCTTTCATGCTGGCTTTTCACAAGTATTCTAGCAAATGCATTTGCTAGCAGGAATGTTGGCAGGATCAGCAGCATTTAGAGAACACCCAGGGCTGGACCCAGCTGTGTGGTGAACTGAGGAGGTGCCGGGCTAGGGGAGGAGAGGCTGTGTTAGCCATGTGTCATACGCCTCAAAACATTTGGGTTGTGTACATGGCGCAGAGGGCAGGGCAGGAGACCAGTCACCCCCCCACTCCGAGTCTCTGCATAAATCCACTCATCACGTTGACAGAAAGTGAATTCTGGGCCCACGAGCACCAGAAATGACAACGCAGAGACAGCAGTGTAGGAGTGCTGTGCTCACCGAGTGGGGAAACAGGGGGTCCTCCAACGCCAGCGTGGGACAGGAGAGCGGTTGGGGGCAGCTTGGTCGTGGAGGAGCCACGGAAGGGGAACGCCGTATTGTGTCATCAAAGGTGATGCCAAATGCATCCCACGCCAAATGTACGTGAAAGGCAGAGTTTCACAGAATCCTATGAATCATAGAATGGTCCGGGTTGGAAGGGACCACCTCCCGCACTTGGCTGGGCCATGCCCTGGTCTCCTGCAGGAGCTGGTCCCATCACAGTGACGGCTGCCTGGCAAAAGGGGTAAGAAGGTGGGTTAAAAGGCAGGGAAATAAGGGAATAATGGGATAGTCGTAAGGAATGGTGCTGGTTTAATGTTCCCTTTATTGGTTCCAAAAGAGCGTGAGATAACGTTCTGATTTGCTACAGTGAAGGCTAAAAAACATTGTGGTTTTTAGTAGCTGTCTAGAAAGGGGATTCCTCCTCGGGTGGGTGCAGGCAGCAAAATTTGTGCAAAATTCTAAGCAGAGAAACCGTTTTCTTCTGTTTGCTATTCCCAGCCAGAGCTTGGACGTGCCATTGTACAAAAATACGGACCAGTCTGCAAGCCCTTGGTGGCCGGTCTCGAGGGCTGCAGGGCTGCTCCAGTTTTCACCAGAGAAGGGAAATGACAGCTCCCTGGGCTGCCAGAGATCCCTCCGGCATCTCCTCTCTCTAAAAGTTTGCCTTTCCTCAGCTCCACTCCATTGTGAAGTATGTGACATTACTGGGCATTTCTGTGGGAAGTGGGACAGTTTTCTGCCAGAGAAGAGGTTTTAGAGCAGGGACAATTGACATGGATACCTCAAATTCAGCTGCTGTTCACTTCGGCTGCTTAAATTGCACATTTCCTGATATCCCATAATTCTCATTTCTTCACCTGTGGAGATCAGTGTTACCAGGAAAGCGTTTGGATGCTAGAAATCAGGTACAAGACAGAAACTTCTATTGCCTTTTTGTCAAATTTCATTATATGAATTTATGGATTCTATTGGGCAACATTTGAGTACTTGGACTGCTTGAAATTTCTTCTCTTTTTTTAATCTATTTTCAGATGTTCACCTCCTTGAGTAATGCCCACAGAGTGAGTAAAAACTCCCAGGTGTTGGACACCCACTGGAGCCCATTCTGGGCACCGTGGCCTCGCACCGTGTGTGTTCCTGCAGGTGGGATTCCCGATACCAACAGCACCACGTTACACCGGGAGCCTGGCAGGGGTTTTCTGGCGAGGAAAGAGCAGGAGTTTTAGGAAGTTGAGGATCTTTGAGAAAAGGGAGAATTTGCGATTTGGGAATGAGCAGGGACGT
Organism: Arenaria interpres; assembly: GCA_013399435.1. Classification (NCBI taxonomy): domain Eukaryota; kingdom Metazoa; phylum Chordata; class Aves; order Charadriiformes; family Scolopacidae; genus Arenaria; species Arenaria interpres. The sequence continues at coordinate 90,486 of VXAK01007934.1, forward strand.
ACCGTGTGGGGACTGGTTGGCCATTTCAGTGCTGTTTGCTCTGATCTTACAGCATTTTAGACCTGATCTGGCAGCACCCTGAACTCTAAAGACGTAAATACTCTTTCCAAAGTCCATGGTTATTGCTGGGCTGTCCTCTAAAGGATGCATCTAAGGTGAGGAAGGGAACCTGGAAGTGCGTCGCTTCGCAGTCCGATGTGCCTCTGCTTGCCCAGGTGGCATTCCAAGCGGTCATCCCACCTCAGTCGTGCCAGGAGATGCCTAGGTTGCCCCTCTGGACAGGAGGAGGTGCCTTGCTCACCACTGCTCCCTTCACCTTCCATCAAAGGCTGGACGAACACAGGCAATAGGGCCATGTGTGTTCCAGTGTGTTTTGAGTGAAGAACCACCTGTAGTCAAGTTCTTTGGGATCAAGCTTGAGAGTGTTTGGTGAGCTGATTCATAAATGTAGAAAATGAATCTCCACTCCCAAAAGGCATTTATTTTTTTTGCCTGGAGACTGACACCGAGTGAAAGGGAAGAGAAAAAAGGGATCATATACGTAACTTCCTCCCTCTGGTCTAAAAATTGCCCTGGCAAGCTTACAGTTGGCAAGAGACAGCAACGGATGCAACTGTTTTTTTTGCATTCCCATAAATTTAGTAGGATCGGTTTAATTCAGGAGTTTACAAGCAGTTCCCTCGTTTGCATCAGACCTCAATATAGCACCTCCTGCTTCTTTCCGTTCCTGACTGCGCTCCTTGAGTGCACAAACTGATCTTCCCACTCTCTCCATCTTCTCAAGCCAGCCTGGAGTAATTCACCTGGCACGCCAGACAGGAGGAAAACCTTTGGTGTCTTCATAGCTGTTTTTCATACAAGCTACTATGTGGAGAGAATGAAGAGATCTGGCCAAGGAAGTGACCAATGTACCCTCCAGGGAGGATCGGTAAGTCATAGTATCATAGAATGGTTCAGGTTGGAAGGGACCTTAAAGATCATCCAGTTCCAACCCCCTGCCCTGGGCAGGGACACCTCCCACCAGACCAGGTTGCTCCAAGCCCCGTCCAGCCTGGCCTTGAACCCCTCCAGGGATTGGGCACCAACAGCTTCTCTGGGCAACCTGTTCCAGTGCCTCACCATCCTCACAGCAAAGAATTTCTTCCTAGTATATAATCTAAATCTCCCCTCTTCCAATTTAAAACTGTTACCCCTCGTCCTGTCAAACCCCTCATGGACCACTGGCATCATCAGTCCAGAACCCAGTCCTGGCTGTTACTGATTTTAGGAGTATTAGGTAACAGATGTTCTGCCTTTAGTTTTAGATACGAAGACGAGAGAATTAAGGTGCTCTGAAACTGTACATACCCTTGGCAGTTTCAGGGATGACATCTGGTGGTTGTAACTTCCAGGCTGGTTGGATACTCTTCCTCTCAAATAGCAAGACCTCTTGCTGTGACACAGGTTCCCAGGCTACTGTGGGTGTCACCCACCCCACGCCAGGAGCCATTAACGCAGGGGTGCTGCGCTGACAGAAGGGCTGTTGGGGAGTCTGAATGGCAGAAGCAGGAGGAAGCAAACCAGCATGGGATGCTGGGACCAACCCCACTGCATTGTCCTAGATCCCATGTCTCTCCCAGCCCAGGCCAGCTGCCATCTTCTTGGAACAATGGGAGCCCTCAGGACAATGTCATCTCCTGTCTGGAAGCTGCTCCTGGAGACCTTCCCCCTTGGCACTACCATGGCTGTTGTGGTTTCCAGACAAATGGACATTTTCTTATGGGGCTTGTAGAACTTTGGTCACTCCTGGGCTGATGACCATTGAGATTACCCCACTTACTGAACTCTCTCTCCAAAAAGAAAATAAATTCTGGTTGCATCTTTGTGCAAGACATGCATAGCTTTCCGTTTGGTTTTGAGTTGTTGTTGGGATCTGGGGGGAAAATTTCTAAAAATAGGTTAGAATTCAGTCTTCACGTAGTAGGAAGTTTGGAAAAGCCCCTGTTGCACAGAGCACAATTCCCTTCTTCACGCCATCCCATGAGCATCCTGTTGACTGTGTCTAGAAATCAAGTCTGTAAATTCAGCTGCTGGTTCTGCCCAACCTCACCTGGTCCGGTCCTGAAGCCACACCAGGCTCCTGCTAAGTGCACTTGAAAGACCCACCACCACCCCCAGCGCTGACACAGCCATTCTCGGACAACCTCCACCCACCCATCTTCAGGACTGGCACTGGGTGACACTGCATCAGCTTGAAACGTGTGTGGTGACTGGCACCTGACGGCATTGACAGGCCCTCTAGCTTCTGCCAAACCTTCTATAGGCATAACTCCCGTTGTTCTAACAAAGAAAGCAGAAAATATTCCCTTTCCCTTCTTTCTGATGCTGCTGGAGGTTTCAGGACTGTTTCCATTGCCTTCAGTCTTTCTTAAAGAGGCTGGGTGGGTAGAGGACCTATGCTGGTAGGACCTACACCTACCTATGCTGGTGTCCTGAAAACTGGAGGCCGTGATAGTTTCATCTTCTCCCAGGACTTTGACAGAGTTTGGAGCTGGGCCCACATCTGGACATTCCAGTTTTCTCTGAAGTGCTGAGCACCACATTGACGTAGCTGCAAATCTGTGGGGAAATCCAGCTTTGGAGCCAGTTCTGGGCCAGAGGGTGCAGGACATGGGCTCATCTCAGTCCCAGGTCGGTGCTTCCACTCTTTGCAGTTCCCTACAAGCCAGATGCACTGAAACTCCTGCTTCCCCCCTGCAGTGCCTGCTCTGTCCCTGGGCTTCCACGCCAAATTTGTCTCCAGTGAATCAGTTATGGGAGCTTGGGAAGGCTTTTGCAGCCAGATAATATGGAGAAATTGGCACAGAAGGCGGGGAGAAGAAGAAGCCAAGAAATCCTATAGATGGGATATTCAGGTGGGATATTAAATCAAATGAGCAAATTTATTTATGAAGGCAAGCATCACAGTCACCACGATATGGAGAACCAGGTTTGAATTCTGAAGTCCTTGTAAAGGAAAGGGGGGTTTGCAATTCTCCGTACAGAAAGGAAAGGGGCAGGAGCTCCATGTCACGGTTTGGATTTGAGGGCTCAGTCTAAATCTATTCCTAATTGATATAAACCTTCTGAGGGTGAAGCAGTACTGTATTTCTGGGAGATGACAGGCTGCAGGCTCTTGCTTTACTTTCCACATGCTTCTCAGGGCTTCCTAGAACGTGTTTTGCTATCCCTTGAGCGTGTTCTTGCCCTGCATTTATCAACGTCAGCGCAACCTTGGAGTTGCTACGGTCACCTTTGGTGGCAGGTATGGAGAGGAACCAGAACTGCTGTTTGCTCCTCCTAAGCCTGGAGACAACGGGGCTATGGGGTGCCACAGGCACAGGAGAGAAGGAGCTGCTCCCCAAAATTCAGCGGGGCTCAGATGGGGCTGGGGAAAGCACCAAATTCTGCTGTCGCCGCCTGTTCCCCAGCTCACAGAATTATGTCGGTGTCAGTACTAATTAAGGTTTTTCAAGGCCAGTTTGAGCTTTGATTACCAGCTGACAGGTATGTACAATCCCCCTTCTGGGATCTGTAGCTCCCTGCAAATCATCAAACTGTCTTCAGTCAGCTTTGGACCAGAGGAGTTTTGCCAGAGGCATCCTGCATCTGTTGCATCATATACAGTACATTAAAACCATCTTTATTGCTCTTTATAAAGAAACCACAGTTGTTAGAGAGTCCTGAACGCTCAGCCCTCATGTACTTCCTTGCCTGTGTAGTTATTTGCCCGTGTTACCCCCTGTTGCTTCGAGACATGGTAGTACATAAGGCAGCTAATCATTTAAAGCCATATTCATCCTTCCTCTTGGAAAGCAATAGTGGCAGATACATCACGACACGCAGGGTCTCGAGGCGGGGGGAAAGGAGGGGGTTGATTCGGGCCCATCTGTAATTTATCCAGCGGGAAACGCAGGGGGAATGTCTTTGTTCATTTGTCTTATTCAAACATGCCTATCACAGCCTCTTGCTGATCGGGGAAGGCCGGGGGTGGGGAAGGGGGGAAAGAAATCAGAGGGGAACAAATTGATGACAGCCATTGCAAAAGAAGAGGGAGTCCCCGTCAGCGCCCGGCAGAGGGATGCAGGGCTTGTCCCCTCGGAGAAGGGCCACCAGCCGAGGGCTCGCAGGGGGTGCGGGTGGCTAGCACTTCCCTCTCCTGAGTGAGCCAGGAGGGCTTGGGGGGCACAGCTCCGCTTCTCGTGCGCTTGCTGGGGGGGGGGTTAAGTGAATTTAAAGGGAATGTTTCAAACCAGGTAGTTTATGAAGCCCTAAGGTGGGTATCGGTAGGTGCTCTTCTCAGATGTTCATCATGACAGATTGGATATTAGGAAAAATGCTTACGCTGAAAGGGTTATTAAGCCTTGGAATGGGCTGCCCAGGGAAGGGGTTGAGGCACCATCCCTGGAGATGTTCAAAAGACGGGTTGACATGGTGCTGGGGGACATGGTTTAGTGATGGTTTTTTTGTCAGAGTTAGGTTGATGGTTGGACTAGATGATCTTGAAGGTCCCTTCCAACCTCGACGATTCTATGATTCTATGATTCAGATGTTCATGTCAGATGTTCATGCCAGCCACCACTTTCTTTTTCTTAACGTAGGAGTTTTTAAAAATAAATACAGCTATGCTAGTCGTTAGGGTTTGCCCTTATTCAGGTAGTATTATGGGGTTTATTAAACCTTGCGGCGTCTCGAGACTCCATCAGGAAGTATAGTTGAGATGGCCTTTTTCCTGCAGAGGAGCAAACTCAACAGAGCTGGTTTTTAGGAAGGCTGCAGAGAGCCTGTGCCCAGTTTTGGGGGCTAGAGGGAGGTTGGGCTGTCAGCATCACGCTACCGTCTCGCGAGCAGCAAGATCTCCTGCGGAGAGCAAGGCTTCACCATGACCAGCCGGTGTTTGAGGCAGGGACGAGGACGTGGCTGAGCCCCAGCACGGCGATTCCCGCTCCCTTCCTTTGTTTTCAAAATTATGTCCAGTGCTTTGGCTGATTTCATTGTCCTTGGTGAAGCATATGAAATATTCCCGGGTAAACCAGGTGTCACATTTAATGCGCAGCTTCACGTTTTGATGCCGTAAAAAAGCAGAGCAGTTCCACTCCAGCAGAAGAGGACGCATCGACAGCAACGGATTGAAATGTTTCAGCGTCTTATTTCCAAGGGAAAGTCGTGAGGACTGCCTTTTCACTTCCACTCAGAATAACATCTCAGTTTTAAAAGCGAAAATTTCTCACAAAGTGGAATTTTAGCTTTCCGTCATCCGGGGCTGCCAGAAGCGGTTCGCAAGCCCCTTTATTTATACAAGTTATGAAAGCAGAAAGGTCACTTCTCTGCGTATCTCTCCAGCTTTAACAAAAACAAGAAGGTGCCCAGACATCACTGGAAGAACCGTAAAACTTTGACAGACAGGCAGTGTTTCACTCTTAAACCTGGTCTCATGCCAAATCTTAATGCGAAGGCATGGGAATGGCAAGAAGGAATGGCATTATTAGGTATTTCCTGCCTGGTCTGAAATCTCAGCATCCCCCCAAACCGTGGAAGCGAGCAGAGCGTTCTTACTCTCTGAGACAAATAAAGTGCTGCAGGGAAACAAATAAAAAAGATGCCTTGCGAGTCAGATTGTTGAAATTCTATCTATTCTTAAATTCAACGTAGCAAAATCATAAAGTATTTTCCTATCTTGGCAGTTCCAGTTAAACATAGCTTTTAATCGGAATCCATTCAATTTATCTGAAACAGGAAAGAAACTAAGCTCAGATTTTAGCCATTTTGGAAGAGCAGAAATCAAAAGACATTTTTCCTGTCCGTATCTGGGGGGTAGGCGAAAGAAGAGACAAAACGTTCTGAAGCTTCTTCCTGGAGTTCCTGTGGTCACACAAGTTTTGGAAACAGGCTGCTCTGATACCACAGACATACCTTTTAGATTTCCCTTTTGCATCTGATCTGTACCCATCATTTTAATTGATGCAAGTGGGAGGTGTGTTGCGGCAGCTCAGCTGGGGTAGGGAGGATGTTCAAAAGCTTTTCTGCACCACCAGAATTTCTTATTTCTAGTGAGCCTCCCTCAGAAAGAGAATTTTTCCCCCCACCTAAGTCCTAATATCTCCTTCTTCTCCCTGGTCAGTAAAATCATGTGAGGAGCAACTTTCCAAAGCCTGGATGCTGTATTCCAGCGTACAAGGTCCGGAGCCACACCTCAGCATCTCGAAAGACCAGCAGCATCTGCATACAGAGGGAGAAGAGATTCGGGGATTGAGCTCATCTCCATTCCTGGTGGAGATCAGAGGCCCCGAGTCTTGTGCATCAATTTTCACGAGCTTAATTTTACTGACTTTCTTGCGGTTATTGCTGATTTACGACAATAGGAGATTAAAATGAGGCTCAGGGAGGATAGCTTCCTGCTGAAATCCCCAAAGAGACCAGATCTTGCATTATTTCACATCAGAGTAAACGATTCCTTTGGACAAAAGAAACCCACGAAAGAGATAAATATCCATCCAAACGCTAAGACAGATGGGTTCCTTCAGAGCTTCCTTACTAATCAAACACATCAGTGCCCCCTTCAGTAATGTGACAGGCGATTTAACGTGGGATATATTTCACGGGGGTTGGGGGAGAGGGTCCAGGACCAGCCCCCCCCGTGGATGGAGATGCCCATCCTGATGACCCGGAAGGCTGCTCCATGCAGGTATTCTGTACCAGCAGTTTTCCTTCCTCCCCATCACGTCCTGCCATGGCCGTACAGGGCAGACCGGGAGAGGGGGAAGCAGCCTCTGCAAAAAGACCAAGCTAGCAGGAGAGAAGTTGTCAGGAGGCAGGCATTTGTGGTTAAAACACAGGGAGGGTGGAAACTGGTACGTGCCATTTGCAGAGAAGCTTTATTTCTGAGAACAAATAGGAAAAAAAAAAAAAAAAGGCATTTCAGGCCTTTGCAGAAAAAGCCAGAACAAGTGAACAGACCTTGGCAGTACAGTTCCCCCCAGAAACAAACAATGGAAAGTAACAGAAGCCTCGGGGCATTATTAAGAATTAAAAATAACAGCTAGCAGAGCCCAACCTGGCACTCTCCTGGCGTTTGGGATACGCGGCTGGGCAGGAGCCGGAGGTGCAGTGCTGCCCTGCAGCCCCCCACGGGGTCCCGGGGGCCGGTCAGAGCCCACCGCTGCCCAGGAGAGCCACAGGAGGTGGGCGACGCGGGGCAGGGATGGCGTTTGGCAAGCCCAAGCCTGGGGTAATAACTCACGCTGACGGGCAAGGAGTGAGTTTCCCAGCCAGTGCTTCCAAGATTTTTCTTCTGTTTCTCTTCAGGATGGATTAGGGCTCGTTCGAGGCTTTTAAGTGAGGAACAATGCAAACCCAACTGCCCATTCAATAAGGTTTGGAGCAAGGTTGGAACTGCTTGGACCTACTCTAAACGAGGGCTTTGGAGTCCGGGTTACTTACAGCTCCAGAGAAGGCCTTAGCTGCTGGCTCTTCTCTAGAAAGGGTACCCACCTCCACTTTCACCTCCTGAGGCGTGAGAAACTTCCTAATTAAGCTGTCATCAAATCCTTCAGAAGCTTTAGGACATGGCGAACAAATGTTTTCATGGCAGACAAAGATTACGCAAGAAAATTCCTCCCCCTCTCTCATGACCTGATGGACTGCTGGATCTGCCTGGAGCTGATGCTGCCTCTGAAGCTACTCATCCACGCTGCCTCCCCCACATTCCCACACCGCTGCCAGGGTCTATTTGCCCCCCAACAGATCTGTCCGACACCAATGAGGTCGTCTTCTTCACCTCCATAGCATCTTCTGCACCTCCCTATCAGTTTTACTAGGGTTCTCGTTGCCTTCAGACCTGGCAGTTTCGGTACTCGTGGCCAAAAATGCCCTACCTCTTGCATCCTGCTGCTGGGGCATACCCTGCATGGGCTGTCCCGCTGCCACCGTCCCCCAGCACTGGGTGCTGCCTGCCAGCCCCACTGTGCCCCCCAGGGGACACAGAATCACAGAATCACATGGGGTTGGAAAGGACCTCTGGAGATCATCCAGTCCACCCCCCTGCCAGAGCAGGGCCACCCAGAGCAGGTCCCACAGGAACGTGTCCAGGCGGGTTTGAATGTCTCCAGAGAAGGAGACTCCATCACCTCCCTGGGCAGCCTCTTCCAGGGCTCTGCCACCCTCACAGGAAAGAAGTTACTCCTCATGTTGAGATGGGATATCAAGTTCAAGTTTGTGCCCGTTCCCTCTTGTCCTGTCCCTGGGAACCACTGAAAAAAGACCAGCTCCATCCTCCTGACACCCACCCTTTAAGCATTTCTAGGGGTTGATGAGATCCCCCCTCAGTCTTCTCCAGACCAAAAAGACCCACGTCCTCAGCCTTTCCTCATCAGGGAGATGCTCCAGGCCCCTCATCATCTCTGTAGCCCTCTGCTGTCCCCTCTCCAGCAGTTCCCTGTCCTTCTGGAACTGGGGAGCCCAGACCTGGACCCAGTGCTCCAGATGGGGCCTCAACAGGAGTGAGGACATTCACCAGGGAGGAGGACACCTCCCTGGGCACCCAGCCACCAAACAAAGGGGCCTTCAAAGGTGCGAGAAGCACCAAGATGCTGCGGCCGACAGACTGTCTGTCATCTGGATCTACTTAGTTCAGGAAAACCACTTAGTTTACAAATATTTGTATTTAAATGCTTCTCTACCCGCTTAATTCAAGCCTGTGTTGCATAAAAAAACAAAAAAAAAAAAAAAGAAAGGAAAATAAGGAAACCTTCCTTAGAGAAAAGCAAAACACAAAGCCTAGGCGGATGAAGCTGCTCCTTCGCTAATGCCACATTTTCCACAATGGAAATAATTGTCTCTCTTCATGTTTGACAGTAATCTGCAGTCCCAAAATAAACAGGGCTCCTCTCAGTTTCGCTTCAGGGTGTTTCCCATCTGTGGAAAGGGAGCAGGAGGCGGCAGCCGGCCGGAGCGGAGGTGCCGCTCGCTCGGCTTCCTCCTGCTGGCTTTCACCTCAGAGGATGCCGGCAGCAAAGGGTTAAAATCTTGTGATGGCCACCCGGGCAGGCGCATGGCTACCTGTTGCTCCCTCGCTAGTCATGGATTAGTAATGGATTGCCTGCACATGGGTCTCGGAGCCAGAAGGAAAGGGGATGTTTCACACCAGAGCTGAGACATGGTCGCGGCATCTCGGAGAACCAAGCTAGGCAACACAAAATTGTCAAAAATTCACTGACTCTAAGCCTTTTTTTGTCTCCTTTACTGAGACATTTATTTGTAGAAATCGGAAGCTCGTGCCAGTATTTTGAGAGAGTCATTTTTGAGCAAGCTGAAATCAGAATTCCATGTTTCATACAGAGAGTGATGGTGGGAAAGTCCCAAAGAAGTGTTGGGTGGCTCTGAGCAACAGGTTACGGAGCAGCTCCAGTACAACCTGGCAGGCAACACAGAATCACAGAATGGTTTGCATTGGAAGGGACCTTAAAGATCATTCAGTTCCAACCCCCCTGCCATGGGCAGGGACACCTCCCACCAGACCAGGTTGCTCAAAGACCCATCCAACTTGGCCTTGAACCCCTCCAGGGATAACCCATCCCTTCTTCTGCAGGCCCAGCCAAGAGGAGCTCTGGGAGATGACTGAAGAGTTCAAAAGGGAGCAGACCTTGCTTACTTGTTGATTTTTCCTCCGTAAGCATGAGTACAGTTTTCCTAATTCCTGTCCAGATTTAAGTCTCATACGTCTGTGGGCACAGTGCAGAGGAAGACAGAAGCAGCACGAGATGGAGTATTGCTTTCTGGTTACAGCAGAGGCCTGAGACTTGGGAGAGATGATCGTCCCACCTTTGGTAGGGAAACATGTTTGGGCATCCCATAACCCTGTCTCTCTCTTTCTTGCCTATTAGAAAGGAGAAAAAGCAGTAATATTGGGATAGAAGCAGGATCCTCTGAAAGAGTAGTATCGGCTGTAATGCAACGTGATCTAAACACACAAAGGACTGTGTGGTCCTTCAACACAGTGGCCAGCTGAAGGTTCAGCTACTCTGCCACCCTCTGATACTCACATAACTGATGCCCAGGAAAAGGTGAAGAAGGTAGATTTTAAGCACATGTTCCCAGACTTCCAGTAATTTAATATCCTCATATTTAACAGCCCTAGATGATTTTTTTACCCCAATTTACCCTTCTAGTAAGTACATTATTTACATCCAGATATCCTGTGACAAGGAATTCCATGGCTTAACTCTAGACTAGATGAAGAAGTATCTCCTGGCGTTTTGAGTCTGTCACTGGTTGTGTCTAAGTCTCTGCCATTCCCAGAACAGAAGATTTGGTGAGTAGCCCAGGCCAACCATTATTGTGTAGGCCCGTGTCCTACATTGCCTCAGGCTTCTCTTTACAGGCAACGGAGGACACAACACTTCATAGCTGGGTCTGTAGCTGACTCACCTGGTGGGAAGCCAAGGAACCCTAACTTACCGGATGCACGCACCTTGCTGGCCTACACGCACTCGAATTTTGGGTTTTCCTTGTTGTTGGTTTTCTCATTCTGAAGTGAAAGCAATTTTGAACAGAAAATAAATGATTGCGCTTTCTGTGATGTGAAGAAGTTTGAAAGTTACCATCTCTCTCTCTGTTTTGGGGTTTTTTTTGAGGTCAGTGACAAGATCTGTTTGGTGTAAGGACTGCAACTCCACATAATGGTACTTCTCTCCTCAAGATGAACCAGTTCTAAGACTGATATTTGCCTGTGGTCAAAATTTGGCTTTTACCAGACAAGCTGTATCAGGGGATACGCAGCAGGCAGAAGGAAATAATCACATTGTCCCAAAGGGATCCTTAACACATGGAGGCTCCGACAAGGAGATCGGGTTTTGGGAATAACGACTGGGAGAATGCTGGCAGGGGAGGGGATGCAGACATCTGCACCATGTGGCTGACAGACCAGAGATGATTCAAGTCCAGAAAAGAGCAAAACGCTCACTATAAAGCTTAAAATAAACTCTGTGAAGGAAGGGAAAGGATTCCACTCTCAGGCTCTCCGGGGATCTTTTCAAGTGAGCACACAAGACCTTTCCAGATTTTGGACTGCTCTTTGATACCTGCTGTAAAACCAAAGCCACCCAACTCTTTGAGAGAGCATTAGGAAAAGCAGTGCAAAGAGTGGGCATTTATTTGCCAAACGCATTGGGACTCTATCAACTGGAAAGCAACCTCACACCTTCTAAGAAGGGGAAACCTCTTCTAGGAGTCTAGTTTTGTGACAGTCTTGCAGCGTTGGACTTCTGGGGAGAGGCAGGAGCAGCCACCAGCTGTCAAGGGGCCTTGTAGTATCAGCAAGAGTTGGAGAAAACGGTTGGCTTCCTGAAGGCTCAGCGCTTCCTATCTTCTACAGAAAGAAGAAATCACCAAAGACAACAAGGGCCTTCAGATCAAACAAGGGAGACCTGCAGATAAGCAGCGTCCCAGAGACCTGCTGGAGGGTGCCCATTTCTGAATCCAGGCAGGAAACTGGTAACTTCATGCCACTTTTTCTTGCCTCCTTCTCCGTGGGCTTCAGAAGGTCTGGACTGTGAAGCGCTACGGATGGGTGTCACCACAAGATGCTCAGCAGTAAAAGGGAAGCCCAAAGGAGTCTTGGGGCTTCAGTTGCAATTTCTTCCTATCCAGTATGGCTGAATTCAGAGCCAAAGTCAGAAAAAGGAGGTGGGCAAGAGACAGCAAGAGATGAGGTTTCTGGATCACAGTTTACCCACTCTCAGCTGTAAGTTAATACCAGTGATAACCCTGGTGCTGTAATAAATACCCAAGCGGCTTCCTGCAGGGGGAACAGACTGCCTGGGGTTATGACAGGAGCCTTAATGGTGCCATCACAGAGCTGCAATTACAGCCGCTAGGAAAACGTGGGATTTTTTTAACATTAAAAATGTAAAAATGTCACCTGGACTATTTTTGACATTGAAAATGTTTCTATTTTTCTGTTTTTTTATACATATGTCATTGCCTTGCATGATGGAAGCTCCAGTGAGAGTTCTTCACGCCCACACTCAACTCTACAGCGGAGATGTTGGGATAAGACTACAGATCCCATGATGCCCATATAGAAATACGCGGTGGTGAGTAACTGGAGACATTGGCTCTTAAAGTGAAGAGTGACTTATGATAGCTGGCTAAAGTTCCTGTTACAATTATTTTTTGGCTTATTTTTCGCTGAAACACCAAACTTCTTTTTTTTTCAGGCATTTTCCTCTTGAAAGAAAATTTGAAAGTGTCCAGAAAAGCACAGGCAAAATTTTTAAGAACAGCCAGTATCTGTTAGGAAATAAATTAATATAAGGAAGAAAAGAATACTTACAAACACAGGAGCCCTTCTGCAGGCAAGCACACATTTTCTGCACAAAAAAAAGATTAAAAAATCGGTTTATAAAATATTTTCCGATTTGAGCAATGTTGTATTTTGACAGTTGTAATTATAATGGCCTGCAGCCTTTGACTTTCCCTTCGTGGAGCCTTTGCTGTTAATGCAGAACTGATTTAGGGACGGGGGTCCCTAACGGCAGCTGACTCTTATTAGTTCTTGTTTCTGGCAGTAGGAGAGTGAGGTAAAAGACCAGGTAGCCCAAGACAAGCAGGAGGAAGCCCGTCAACCCATGGCTAAAGCAAGGGGCAGAATGGTAACTCAAAGGGAAAGAAGAACACGGACAACGTCTTGGTTTTCCAAAGCCTGATGGATGCCGACGACCTGGGCTTTAATAGACAGGATTGACAGAAGTGGCTGGTGTCCCCCTGACTTTGGAGCCTCCTGAGGTTCATTTGATCCTTCATGCTGGGTAAGGTCACGATCACGAGAGCCCCACCTCACCCAGTATGCTGGCAGTGGAGGGACACACGGCAGTGGGGATGGACAGTTGCACCACGTCTCTTGCGGTACTTTATCTTTCTCTCCTTTGATTTAGCTTTGTTCCCCCCCGGCCACCTCCCCACCATCTGAGGCCTCTTGGGGCAGCATGGGGGTTTCCGTGCCAGTGCCATGCAGCGGGCAGAAGGAGGAGGAGGAATTAGGTATGGACTGTAGGTGGCTGCCCTCTTTGCAAGGGGAGTTTGCCCTGAGCCATTAGCCCCGAGCTCTGCCACTGAGGGACGTTGGGGCCTGTCATGCCCACAGGGATGGGCAGATAACCTGTTTGCTGACATTTTCTCACTGGGGCTCAGGAAAAAGGAGGCTTCCATACCCTCCTGGGCTGAAGCATTTCAGAGTTTAATGACTCAAGTCTGTGGAACAGAAGCAATAAAGATGTGGGAGAGAAGGAGGGGAAGCAAACTCTCTCTCAAAGGTACCAAAGTGTGTAACACCTCGTAAAGCAGTGGGAACTGGAGCTCAGAAAGTTATTGGAATCAAGACTTTCATCTCCTGTCAATAAAGCGTTATCAGCACCGAGCCCAATTTTCGGCTCTTAATTCCAGATGTGCACGTTGGAACTTCATGCCTCTTCTCATGCCGAAACCTGCGGCTAAGTTCAGGCCCCAGGGCAGATGGAAGGCAAACTAGAAAACAGATAAGTTCCTTCCACTTGTGTCCAAACACAGGAGTGTTAGAGTGTGCGCAAGATTTAATCCCCACTTTCCGGGGTTCCAGTCAGGAAGAAAGGATGTGACCTTGCAATGTTTCCTTGATGAGACTGACGCACACGGCTGAAGTAATTGGAAGGGCCACGAGCTGTGGCTTCTCTGAGGTCTAGAAAAAGAGAAGCCATTCAATTTCCTGGATAATCTGAAACCTTTCACTTGGAAAAACTATTGGGACAAAGCCATCCGGCTACATCTTTCCTCCAAAGGGACCATAGTATGGTCAGAAGTGAAACCATACATTTACATAATATTGCGCCATAGTGCAGAAGAGATGGAGATGACACTTTGCAGTCTTTACTGACTCTTATTCATCCCTCCTTCCCTGTTGGTGGAAACAAGGCTACGCCAGCTAGAAGCATGACCTCCTCTTCCCTGCCAGTCTCAGCCTGCATCTCAGTAAAACATCACAAGCCTTAATGAGTGAGTCGAAAGCTTTATACCAGGTGGTGGTGAACGTTGCCACCATTGGAGTGAGGACCATGAGGCCCAAAATGGCCTGGTACTGTTCAGTCAGGGTGCTGGAGGTAATACCTAATCTCCATTGCCTTTGAAAGTAAGGGATTTACTTTATTCACCAGTGCTTGTCTACGTTGTTCCATGAAGGTTATCTGAGAGGTCCTCTCACAGCAGCAAGAAGGACACCTCACCTGCTCATCTCCTGCCTGCCTTTAGAGAGAGGGTGTTGAGAGATGCACGAGGAAGGTGGAAGTCACAGGATGGTGGGGTTCATTGACAATAACAAGAATGTCCAACTCTGCTCTCTTCACCGGGCAGTTACAAAATGTCCCCATGTCCTGTGCCTTTAGGTGACCTTGGGGCACACTTCGTCTCTCTATCGGCTATACTTTGAGATCTATTTCTGAAGTCACAACAAAAGCAGACAAAACCACGGCAGGCCAAGGATAAGAGCTGCACCGGGCACTTCTGGCAGTCACTTTACACAGAAAAATAATTGAATATGTTGGCTTTTGGGGTAGATGAAAGAGCAGTGATTTATTTTTTTTTTTTTAATCTCAGCTATATATTTGCCAAGGAACCGTCAGGGAACAGGCAGCTCCCTTCAGTGGCAGACAGGAGCACTTTTTGGAATCAAGTGCACAGGGATTTGGACACAAAATCCATGGTAAATTCTCTGGGAATAGGGAATACAGTAGAAAAAAAAGGCAAAGGGAGGAAGGATAAGGAAGAGCAAAGGATAGAGAAATCCCTCTTGCGAGTCGCAGTAAGTCTTCGTGTTCAAAGTGAAAGCGATAGAAACACTAAACATTTTATAGTGCAGCTTCATTTGTTTAGGCTTCCCCATTGAGCATTAAATTTTATGGCACTTTAAAGAGTGCTTGATAGTTTTGTAAAGCCCTGCATTAAACACACACGTATACACACACATGTGCGTGCACACATGCACACACGTACGCACACACGGAGCTTTAACAACCCCAGCATCTTGTAGTGGCCCAATACATTCTAATTTTATACCGTGAACTTAATGCAAAGCATCAGAAAACACCTTGCTGGGAGAGAAGCGTTTGATGTGGAAAAGGAGAGAGAAGCAGAGGGAGAGAGTTTAGGCGGAGGCAAAGGAGGGCCAATGGAGCCTGCTCCATCCCCATCCCCAGGCAGTCCCATGAGAGCCAGGTCATAGAATCACAGAATCATGGAATGGTTTGAGTTGGAAGGGACCATAAAGACCATTCGGTTCCAACCCCTTGCCACGGCCAGGGACACCTCCCACCAGACCAGGTTGCTCCAAGCCCCCTCCAACCGGGCCTTGAACCCCTCCAGGGATGGGGCAGCCACAGCTTCTCTGGGCAACCTGGGCCAGGCTCTCACCACCCTCACAGCAAAGAATTTCTTCCTAATCTCTCATCTAAATCTTCCCTCTTTCAATTCAAAACCATTACCCCTCATCCTATGGCTCCCCTCCCTGATCACGAGTCCCTCCCCATCTCTCCTGAAGCCCCTTTAGGGACTGGAAGGAGCTCTAAGGTCTCCCTGGAAGGAACCTTCTCTTCTCCAGGTCTCATCGGTGAAGCAGCCGGCCCTGTGTGCAGTGTCCACAGGAGATGTTTGTCTTCTCCAGAGGAGTTGTCACCACATGGGATGTGCATCGTAGTCAACTCTGCCCCAACGAACAGACACTTAACGCCAGTTTGCAGCGAGCAGGGTGGAAGGCGCAGTTGCCCAGCAAAGTCCTGGGTGACAAAGGGGGCACCAAGTGGTGAGCATGTTCTGGTGGCAGGCTCTTGGATGGATGAACATATTATCTGAGTACCAAGGAGACTCCCAGGACCTGCCCTGGCTTCCCCTGCACCCAGATGTATTTGGATTTGGTAGAAGGAACCGGCGCCTTTCAAAGGATTTCCTTTCGTGTCCCCCACACCACACACCCTCCGAACCTTCTGCCAAAGCCGTGATGGACTTTTCATGTGATGAGACAGAATAATGAGGTAGGTCTTAAGCAGGACTGAGACTCCAAGAGCTTCAAGGAAATGCTGGAGGCACTGAAGTACTGTGCTTCCTTGGAAACACCTAATCCCCTTCAGATGAGAATCTTTAACCCCTGTGACCCCAGAGCCATGAATCACCCACCAAAGGCCTGACCCTCAGCATGCTTCGCTGTCAGTTTAGCGGGGGAAGAAGGGCTTTCTTTATGGTTTTCACTCAGGCACACTCTGTCTGCTCAGGACTTCAGAGGGAGACCATTCATCAACAGCTTTCTCTACCCCAACCTCTCTCTACGGCACCCCACGAGCCACACGGTGACAAGGAGGTGCATGTCAAGCTGTGGGTACAGACGATGCCACGTTGCCAAATGCGGGGTGTCTCTTGAGCTCCTTCAGTTCCCCCAGCAAGCTCTGGCAAGCGAGAAGCTGCTGATTGAAGCAGGCAGAGCTGTTCTCCTCACACTCCCTGGGCTGCAGCGCTGTCTTACAGCATCAGAGCAGGGTGGTCATGGCATGTGAGAGGCATCTCCATCAGCACCTCAGGCACCATCTCCATCAACGTCTCCATCACCACTATATGCCCAGTGGCATACAGGAGTGTATGGTTTTGAACTACTTGTGGAGGTAGCACTGGGCCACCAAATGTCTGCCTGACACCAAGACTTCCCCTGGGGCTCTTTGGGGGAGCACTTTGATGAGGTTGCAAGCACAGCCCCACTGCTGAGTCTCCCTCTCAGCGCGGCATGGCACTGCTTGAACTTCTTGGGCTGCTGGCATAACTCTGCTTCCATCTGGTCTGCTTCTAAGTACACCTAAAAACCTTGTTTCCCCCCATGCCAGCTCTGCTGGAGTGGCTGGGAAATACAGCCCTATACAAGAGAAACTTGATGTGGGAAAGGCATTTCTGAGACTTGTCTTGCAGAGCTGAAAATAATTGAGAGAGAATAAATATGTTATCCCATCAGGACCTGGATTTTGGTTACACTTTTTTTCTTTCTTTTTTTTTTCTTTTCATTTTTGGGCTATTTTAAAAGCAACCCTTTATTAAAATGAGTATCCACGGGCTATTGTAGAGATTCCTGTTACATCCTGAGGGGCTTTGATCTTACAAACGCAAGGAATCCAATGAAAGAAGACTTCATGCAATTATATCTAGCCAAGGTTTGCAATCTAAAAAAAGAAAAGGCATGCTGCTCTCACCAGAACTGGCTTTTTGTTCATTGATGGTGGTGTTGTGAAAACACTGAATGCCTTTGGGAACTGTTTGGGTTCTCTGCTTTATCTACCGCTGCAGATGTTTTTTTAAGAAGAAAAAGAGCACGAAGGCTTGTCTGCTGTGAGAGACAGGTGGTTTTCCTGGCTCTGGTTGTGGGTTAGAGTTGCCTCTGACTTCCAGCTTGAAAACTGGCACTTGATGGGTTTTATCTTTGTCCCCCACAGTGGCTACGCCACAATTCAAGGACCACTGTGTACACGTAAAGCTCCTGTCTTCAGTGTAGCTTCCCAAAGGCAGAGCAGGACCAACTGCAGAACCTTATTGACCTGCCCTGTGAGGCCGTGGAGGGCTCCAGTCACCTCCTTGGCCAGGTGGTAGCCCACCCTGAAGCCTAAGACCTGGAAGGTAACCATAGATGTGGAGAAAGCTACACCGGGGCTGTAGCAGATACGCTGCCATATGGACATCTTATGATGCAGCAAGAGGTGGGACAGAGGAGGACAGCACAGAGGCAAATCGGGAGCAGGCCATGGTCGTAGGTTGGACCTCGAACGTAGACCAATGCTCAGCTGCATTATAGCTTCTTGCTGCTTCGTTCCTGAGTCACAACACCCACCAGCCAGCAGCTCGCCTGGCCAAGCCAGGCCAGGAGGGCAGACTCTTTGTCCCTCATGCAGTCAAGGGAGAGAGACGGGCTCCTCCAAAGAGCAACCAGAGCATTTCAGTGAAGTTTCAGCTCTTCATCGCACCCAGCCGAGACACAAGCTGCTCTTCGAACCTGTCACCAAAAATCGCTTCGTTTTTTAACAAAACCATCAACAGGACAGTGAATTCACTGTAGATTTTTTCTGTCCCAAACATGTCTTAAGGTGAAGGTCCCCAAAACTCTGTGATGGTCAGGTCCCCTAGAAGCCAGGTGCTTTAGGCAAGGACAGTCAAGGGAATTGCAAATTAAGTCCCTTGATTGTCCTTACAATTTAAGAAGCTAAAGATGGGATTTAAATAGTGGAGAAGATGAGTTACATGGATTTGGAACATGCATGTGCTGCATTTTGTAAGCACTTGCTATCTTTAGGGGAGGTTTCCAACAGCACAACAAGAGTGCTGAGTACCTACTTTCTTCTAACGGGTCAATTACCTTTGTTTTTAATGGTGTGGGCTACACACTACTATTCTGAGTTTTCCATTAAAAGTTGTATTTTGAGCATCCTGAGAAACACGGATTTCGTGCAGAGGTGCTGCATGAGATGTCAATGCTGCCGTCACGCCGTGTGGGAATATGTCTCATCATCCTTGCCTCCGCTGGGAAGAGCCGGACCTGAACTGGTGGGCTGGCTGGCTGGCTCCTAACCCTGGGGCACAGCAGGTTTTAAAACCAGGACCGAGAGAGCCAGGACCGAGATCTGGGATATGAGCAAAGAGAAATTCAGCCAGGCTAAGGCTTTAGCCCTGGGGTCTGTCTGACGCCATTGTCAGATGTGGTGTGACTTTACGTGCAGATGTTAATTGATTCAGCCTCCCCAAGAAGCAGCCTAAGCCCTCTTCTGTGCTCCGGCCCGAAGGGAAAGGACATATCCTGGCTCCCACGGCAAAGCCAGGAGCAGAATCACAGTTCTCAACAGTCCCACTTGGCTGTTCCCCTCCCAGGCTGGTCCTTTATTGTCTTTGGGAACCCACCAGCAGGCAGGCAACAAATTATGCAGATAGGGAAGCTTTTAAAAACATGCTTCTAATTTTTCAGGTGCCTGGTCAAAAGCTCCACACTTTTACTTGTGGTAAAAATGACTCCTCTTTTTCTTGGGGCCCTCTCCTTTCTTCCTTCCTCTATTTTTATTTTTTAGTCTTTCTCTCTTTCCTGAGAAAGGGAACTGGCTGCTTAAACGTCGTTAAAGCCAACTACTTTTCACAAAATATATGCTTGCAGGCATAACCCCATTGCACCGGGGACAAATACATCCTGGTCCCAGAGCTGTCATCACAACCAGATGCTTTGTACTGTGTCTCTGAATGGATTCGTCCCAAGGTGAACACGGTAATGCTTTAAAGTAGTGTATTTGTTAAGTATTCTGTCAGGAGCGTAAATCAGAACAGGACGGCGGCATTTCTGCTGGGCAGGCAGGATCCTGGTGGGATCCTAGAGCCTCATGAATGGCAGCAGCGGGGACAGAGCATCGCACCACGTTCCCCTCCTTGGTGGTGAGGAGGAGCTCAGGACCGGCTCATGGGAAGATGTTCCCCAACTGGCGCTCACGAGCCCCTCCGGCACCGTGAATCCAAACGTGCAAACAGAAATAAGGGCTGCAATCCCACTAGTGACAGCAGAAATGAAGAAAAAAAAAAGCCCGGGGATCACTAGCATAATGTGTTCTCGAGATGGGTCGCCCAAGGCAGCCTTGCACCAATTTAGCCATCCCTCAAAGGACAGTACCTACTTCTTGAGAGCTTGTGCTGCTTCTGGTGAGCCGTGACAGCACGGGCACCCAAATATTTCATGTCTGGCAAAGCCACTCACTGCCTAAACTTCACCACATCATTTAAAGTTTGGGATGTGGCAGCTGGGCACGTACCAGAAAGAAGCAGCCACAAAGCCTGAACTCTCCCCAAGTTTGGGAGCGCTCAGATCCCTGCCTTCGCTTCAGTTTCCTCTCTGGCTTCGCCTGGGAATGTTTGTGCCAGCAACCTAGAGAAGAAAATGAAGTCCATTGCACACAGATGCTTGGCCAGCTCTCAGTAATGAAACACGTCTTTATCGTCCACAATTTTTGATTTAAGGAAAGGGGCAAAACTGCCCACAGTTTGCAGAGAAAATAAAATATATAAAAAAAGAAGCAAGCCTCAGTGCTGAGGTTGTGAAACGCAGCTTCCTCGGGACAATAAAGACGTGTTTCATTATGGAAAGTGGCCGACCATCTGTGCGCGTTTGACTCGTATCCCTCAGATCTGGGAAGTAACAAGGCCGGTTTTACACTCACTTCGCGGACCGTAACTGCGCTGACGTGCCTGACTTTGTAAACATTGCCAGCATTTTTGGAGCGGAGACCACATGAGCCTCCCCCCCTCCTCTGGGCACCCTCTTCCCCTCCCGCTTCCCCTCCATGGGGCAGAGAAGTCCCCCTGACCACTGGTCCCTTACCTGCTGCTGTGAAGGGCTCCCTCCTGTGTGACCCGTGGCCTCTACTACGGCCAAAATTACTGCAAGCAGCAATGCTTGTGCTGTTTAAAGGGCATGGTGTGACACAGGCTGAAGAAATATCAGGCAGACCAGGCTTTGTTGGTAAAATCCTGCAGCATCCGCTGTTTGCTCTGCTCTGATTTTCGAGCAAGGGAGCTTCTGCTGGATGATCACACCTGGAGCTGGATGCTTCCCGTCTGTACCTAGTGTAGGGTAGAATCATAGAATGGTTCAGGTTGGAAGGGACCTTAAAGATCATCCAGTTCCAACCTCCCTGCCCTGGGCAGGGATACCTCCCACCAGACCAGGTTGCTCGAAGCCCCATCCAGCCTGGCCTTGAACCCCTCCAGGGATGGGGCAGCCACAGCTTCTCTGGGCGACCTGTTCCAGTGCCTCACCACCCTCACAGCAAAGAATTTCTTCCAAGTATCTCATCTAAATCTCCCCTCTTCCAGTTCAAAGGGCATCAGCAGTGAACATGTCCGTATGGCCCCTGGTCCCCCATCACTGGCATGAAACTGCCCAGTTGTCATCTGGCCCTTGCCTCCCCCACTGGCAGGAGCCCACAAGGCTTCTGCTTGCGATGGGGCTTTTTGAGCTATGGATGCTTCTGCCTGCACCCCTGGGCAGCTTGTGCTAAGGAATAGAGAAGAAGGGAGATCCAACATGGGCAAAGATGGCACTACACTCTCAGAGGTTGCTTCTTCATCTCAGCCACTGCACCTAACCCATGGGGACTAGCTAGAGAGGACGCTGTGGGGGAACCACTACCCCCACCATGAGTTCCAGCCAGTGCCATGGGTGGTAGTGCTCCCACTTGTAGCTTGCCCCCAGCTCACACAGGCTGTGTCCATCTCTGGCAACCAGCCCTTGACCTGGCAGCTGTTACCCAGGCAGTACTTGGGTGTGTTATTGCAGAAAGGATGATTTTGTTGATAGGATGAGGGGTAATGGTTTTAAACTGAAGGAGGGGAGAATGAGATGAGATACTTGGAAGAAATTCTTTGCTGTGAGGGTGGTGAGACCCTGAAACAGGTTGCCCAGAGAAGCTGTGGCTGCCCCATCCCTGGAGGGGTTCAAGGCCAGGCTGGATGAGGCTTTGAGAAACCTGGTCTGGTGGGAGGTGTCCCTGCCCAGGGCAGGGGATTGGAACTGGATGATCTTTAAGGTCCCTTCCAACCTAAACCATTCTATGATTCTATAAAGGGGCATGGTGGTGCTAGAGAAGGCTGCTGTGGGAATGGTGGGAAGCATGTTTTAAGTGGAAAAAGTGGGATGGAGGAGGAGGTGAGAGGTCCTGGGGTTGGCTCTATTTCAGGGGCAGGTTCTTCATGACATGGAAGGTTTCATCTTTCATATCTCACCTGCTGAAGGCCAAAACTTCAAGCAGATCTTTGGCTTTTACATCTTAAATATATCCTTTTATGTTTCTGAACTCACTGTGCAGTCTATCTGTCCATCTATCTCTGATGCTTTCTGTGGATATCCAAGTATCAAGGCTGCCACTGGTTAGGAAAACCCGTTCAATTTCAGGAGAGACTGAGCTCTGAGAAGAGTAACAGTTGATACCTACCCAACATGATTGAAGATGTACCAAAATCTACTCAGGCTGCTCCAAAAATCCATCAAAGACAGCATAAAGACTCCAGCTGTGACCACCAGCCCTTGGATCAGGTCCTAAATGAAGCCATGTGAAGTATCTGCGGACAGAAGAAACACAGCCCTAAGTGCATGATGCGGCGAAGAAACAACATTTCCCAAACAGCAGGAAAACTGATTTAAAAATAAAAAAATAAATAAGAAAAGAAGAAAAAAGAAAAGGCCAGAAGAGCAGAGCAGCACAGGCTTCCTCTGTGTCTGTTCTGTACGGCTCAGAAAGGGTAATACAGGACCAGGAGCCCTCATTTCTAAACATGACACAAGGAGCTGGAATTGGTGTTTACACAGTCATTTTAGGGAAGGAAGAGAGTTTAATTTCAGCAGCACCCCACCTACACGTGTGCCTGGATATCATTATTGGCAGGTGCATGTAATCACAAAAACACCAATCAAATAATAAAAACATTAAGTTTCAGCTCAAGATCAAAAGAATGAACCAAAACCTCTACCCTGGCGCACCCTGATGTGTCAGCCACATGCCTCAATACCTATAGCTTCGAGATCACTCATTCCTCCAAGGCACATATGTTTGGCTCTCTCCGGGAAAGCTGAGGAGCTTCTCCTCCTGGGCCCCCACCTGTAAAACCAGTCGGCAGCGGCGTTCCTGGGAATCGTGCAATGAAAACGGAGCTAAGGGAAATTTCTGGATTGGCGAGGTCTTGTAAAGGGCTATAGGCAGAAGCCCAAGGAGCAGCACAGCTCGGTTAACTGATATGGGTGAGGAGATGTCCATCCATGCCTGCTGAGGGTTTGCACTAACCCCTTTGGGGACAGAGGTGGCTGAACAGGCCGGTGGGGGACAGAGGGGTGACAATGCAGCATTGTTAACAATGGGGGAGACGGTAGCACGGCACCGACCAAAAATAAATGTCCTTCCAAGGCGGGGGGGCACATGCCCACCACTTAGGTTGTTTTAAAACTAGGTTAGATAAGAAGTTGAAGAAGATGTGGCGTGGGTCAGTCCTGCACTGGATTCCCAGGGGAAAGCTTGAGATAGGATTTAATAGCTTTCCCCCCTCCCCAGTTCTAATTTCCATTAAGTGGGAGGCTTTGTGCCTGCCAAAACCAGAAGGCAAGGGTTCTTTGAAACGCTTGGCTGAAACACTCCTCTCGCTTGCGCCGGGAGAAGCATGGATTTAATTCCACAGCAGTCACTGGAGATCAAGCAGGGACCCGAGGCCGGAGCCTGCCTGATGTCCCCGCCGTGTCCCCCGGCTCCAGCCTTCACACCGACGCTGCTCGTGTCTCTGCGACGCACTGAGCAGTCGCCCCCTCGCCCCGGGAAAGTCGGTCCCTGTCTTCGTCGGGCTGTGGTGCAACGTGTGGCTTTCTTGGGGCACTACTCTTCCTAAACCAACTGGCTGCTGGCCACCGAAACTGGCTCTTTGGAGTCGCTAAATTGCAGCTGCTTGGCGTAGGGCGTCCAGACAGGAGAGGCAAAAAGGAAAAGGAGCAAGAGATTTGTGCGCGCAGAGCCCAGGTCAACAGTGGTTTATTAAGTCCCATTAACCATATGGTCACGATTATAATAAAAGTCTGAGTTATGGCCAGTGACATGTGTAAACCACCCCTCCTCCCCCCCCCCCCCCCCCCCCCCCTCAAC
>VXAK01007934.1:114347-136632 GCA_013399435.1 Arenaria interpres
AGGCTGCCCAGGGAGGGTGTGGAGTCCCCTTCTCTGGAGATCTTCAAACCCCACCTGGATGCTCCTGAGTGATGTGCTCTGGGCAACTCTGCTTTGGCAGGGGGGTTGGGCTGGATGATCTCTAGAAGGTCCCTTCCAACTCCAACAATTCCATGATTCTGTGATTCCATAACCTATGTCTGCTACCATCCTCTGGCTCAGCAAAGCCTCTCAAAAGATACAGCCTCTCCTGCTGCTCCTCTCCTCTCCTTCAAGGGCTTGCTGCAACGGCTTGGGTTGGGAGACTCCTCTTACACCACCAGACCCCAGTAATTGGGATCCTTTCCCATGTACCAGTGCAGACCCAGCTCCTGCTCGCTCTCCACCAGCCTTGTGAAGAACCGGCGTGGCTCCTGCGGGCTCCCCCCTGAGCAGAATTTGGCCCTGCATATCNTGGCATGGCTCCTGCGGGCTCCCCCCGCGCAGGGAGGGTGTAATTCAGAGCAGAATTTGGCCCTGCATATCGCTCAGCAGTTGTGTAATGAGCTCGCTCTGGGCTGAAACACCTGCAGGCTGACCCTCACAGGGTGAGAAAATATTCTTGACACTGTGAAGACATCACATTTCTGCAGTGCCACCCTCCGAAAGTCCTCGCAGTTACCCCACCGGCGCCTAATGGTTTGATGTGTGAGATGCCGGGGCTCTGATGCTATTTCACGGGTCAAAGAGCCCAGGTGAAAAAAGGCACTGACTGACATAAGTGATGTCACTGGTGACAATTCAGAGCACGAGTAGGAAGAAGCAGCAAAACTTTCTGACGTATTTTCCTGGCCAGGCCAGAGAAGGCAACAAACGGTGAAAAGGAACATGGGATTTAAAAAATTCTTTCCATTTTAATCATCGCAGGAGTTGTTAACCCCTGGAAGGAAAGTTGAACGTGTGAATTTTTGCTTTGTCAATGTTCCTTTGAAGCAGAAGGATGATGGAACTGGCTGTGAAGGGCAGTGACTCCTCCCGGGCTGCCCAACCTGGCTGCAAGCCCCTGGCTACCTTCGCCTGTGCCTGTGGGAGCCCACCTGGCCCCCAGCCTCCCGCAGCCACAGGGGAGGGAGCCAGAGGAGCCGTGAGGAGGCCAGGAGTCCCACAGAGCCCACGGTCAGCCCAGCACCCGTCCCTCCGTCTCCTGCTGCCTCTCCCCAGGCGGCAGCCGAGCCCTTTGGAGAAGCGGTGGTACCAGCAGCTCTGCCGTGTTGACTCCGGCTGCTTGTCTCCAGGTCTCCGAGCCTCCGAGATAACTGCAACGCAATTCACACTCTGTCCCATCTTTCCAAGTGATTAATTTGCTGGTGAGGTTCTCTCCTCTATCGGTGCTCCTTCCTGAGCCTGTGTGTTATTGCCTCCTCCTCCCGTGTGAACACACACCAGGCAGACCTCCAGCTCCTGCAAACCGGTGCGTGGCTGGTGACATCTTGCCCCAGCAGAGGTTTTGGCCTGTTGTTGGTCTTTGACAGTAAGCAGTGATATTATGAAAGATATTTCCATTCCCTGGCTCTGAGGAGAATCAAAATCCAGCTCTTCACGGTTTGGATACGTCACCACTAAAGCATGGAAGGTCTCCCCCTCTCCTCCTCACTGCCACAGGGTTGATCTGAAAAGCAGCAGGATTTGTGCCCTGCTCTACGCAAGGAGCAATGCTGGTGGCAGAGGAGGAAGGTTGGTGTTGAGGAAGATCTGGAAATTGGGGAAGATTATTTCTGCATGCAGCAGCGGTCAACGTGCAAAGCCCCCCAAGGGACGACACCTGGACCTGTTCTCCCCCAGGGCATCTCAGCAGCCTGCAAAGCAAACACCTTGGCCAACCGGTTCCCAACACACCTTCATCGTGCCTAAACCACGTACCCATCCATCCTTTCTTCCCGCACGTCCAGCCTCAGCCCAAAGTCACACAGAACTCAGCTGCTAGCACTTACCGAGCACCCCGCTTCTGACACCCACCACCCCCAGCCCTCCCTTCCCTTCAGCAGCTTCCTAAATCTCCATCCCGAGGAGTGATTTGCCTCGGGGACTCCAGTTCTGCTGGAAAAAGGCCCCGGTCAGGAGCTCAACTCGCCTCTCCATCACCGGGAGCTGGAGAGTTCCAGACAGCAAAGCCTAGGGCATAAATAAAAATTCGGTCCAGACAGCATCGGAAAGTGCCGGACGTGCAAAGAAATGACCTAAAAGGTAAAAGTCAAAGATAAATAAGAACAGTCCGTGTAAACTGTGTGCTCATCTTAACAATAAACAGAGCGGCTGCCGCGGAGGAACTTGAAAGGGCTCCACTCCGCAAAGATGAATGGTTTGCTGAGCCTGCTCCGGGCTCCGTTCGAGGGGCTTTCGGCATGAGTAATTGGGTGTGAGAAGCGCTTGCTCACCGGGGCCCGAGCAGGCGAGCTCCAAGGAGGGGGAACGCGTCACGATGGCCGGGGTTATTTATCGTCCCGCTTGCTCATTAGCTTGGCATCACCTTAAGCCTCCAGCCGCAGCACGTGACGGCTTTGAACTGGCGCCCCGGGTGTCGGGGACGCTGTGACATGCAGTTTTGATGTTGTGCCCCGCAGCTCCCGTAGGATTTCCGCTCCCCCCTGTCCGGCCGGCTGGGATAAATCACCTTCCCCTCCCCGCAACGGCTCGGCTCGGGGGGCGGGGGGGGGGGTTTATTGGTATTATCTATCATTGTAGAGTCCTCGCCCGGACGCGTGCGAGCTTACCGTCTCTCAACAGTGAGGGCAGGGTTTCAGAGCTAAAACACGGGGAGCTAAAGCCTCGTGGGCTTCCCCGGGCTGGCTATTCATCACGGGCAGCCTGCGAAACTGGAGACAGGCCCTGGGACGTAGCACAGAGGGCTTCTGCTGAAGGCAAGCTCCGCAGCCAAGCCTGTGCTTGGGGCTCTCCGGGCCAGCCCCGTTCCTCTCTCTGTGGGTCCTGGCCAGGCACCGGCTGAGTTTTCACTCCCTTCATCTCCTCAACAAGGGGAAATTTTCCTTGCTGGCGTTGCCCGGCCTTTAGCAGCGCCGGGGAAGACGCGAGGTTAGAAGACATGCCCAAGGAGACCAGGATGAACTTGCAGAGAAACCATCAGTCAGCCCAGGCATGCCAGCACCCATCCAAAAGAGCTGCCCAAATGTAACCTGTAACAGAGGGCTTTGTCCAACACGTTATGGACTTCAGCAGGCCGTCTGCACAAAAGGAGACTACCAGCATCGACGTCTTGTCACAACAAAATGCAAGTTCAGCAAAACTCCATTGGAGGATGTCAAGAAAACACCCCTGTGACTCGAGAGAGGTCACTAAGATCCCAACCTGCGCTGCAGTAGCATCTACACCGTCTTCTTGTTCTTCTTCCAGCAGGCCTGATCTGTTTGACTTTCCTTCTACGAAGGAGAGCTGGACTGCGTTCTGAGTTAATGGCTTGCTCAAGCACACTGCCTGGGGTGGGTGTTAGGAAAGTACCTACCACCAGAAATAGGCACATCATCAAACCTGTGGGTAGAGAGACCCATTGCCCGACCTCCTACATCCCAGCGATGAGTATAAAATGAGGGAATGAGAACTCAGTGGGGAAAGAAACATGGGAACTCCTCTCTTCCTCCTTCCGTTAAAACCAGCTAGTTAGTGAAAGCCAATGCAAACAGCTCAACCTTTCAACATGCAGTAAGAGGCAGCAAGCTTTGAGTTCTGCTGGGAGGAACCTCCAAAGTCCTCTGCTGAGAAATTTGTGTGCTTGGACACGGAAAATCGGAGTCCAGACCCAAAAGCCCTTTAGAAGCTCCGAGTTGTTGGGAGAGAGGCCATGTCCTTATCTTGTACCCGACACAAAAGACCTAACACAGAGAACAGCATGGCTTGGCTGTAAGAGCAAACATGACGTCAACGATGTGTCTGGGGTGATGGGTGTGAGGGGCATTAGAGGGCAAAAAGGTGTTTCTAAAGCTGTGGACCCACTTGCAAGTACCAGGTGGGTTTCCTGTGAGTGCCCACCGGGGAGGCATCACCCCAGCTTCTCTGGAGGCAGCCAGAATCACAATGCTCCCAGACGTTGTTCTCAGCATCCACCCTGGCACAACCATCCTGCAAATGCCCCTGTAGCCTCTCCAGCAGTTTGCAGGCTCTAGATAATGCTGACACGCGAACTTTTCCCCCCGACTGACTCCCTTCCCACCTTCCCATCCCAGCTCCATGCAACACGAGCAGCAGATCTCCTTTCCCGGGGCTGTCTTCCCATTTTTTCCTGGGATGCTCGGTTCTGTCATATGCCCCACACGTGTGTGCCAGCGTTTGCCCCCTGCACCCCAGGGCTGCAGGCAGGGGGGCAGCTGCATGGCACGGGTGATAACCCTTATTAACACGCTTCCTCCCTGGCCCCAAAACCGATGTGCTCTGGGTGACAGTCCTGGTTCTCTGCCACCCCTCCCGCACCAGCAGAGAGGCTGGCAGGGGTGGGCAAAGCCAGGTTTGGCAAAGGCAGCTCCATTGCCTTCCCGCTCTCCCTGAATACACGTGGTGGATCCACGTCCAGGCTTCCTCAGGCTGCTCCACCTGGAGACATCCAGGCGAGTGCGGACGCAGCGCCCAGGTATCCAGACCCCGGCGGGGGATGAAGAGGCCCTGGAAGATTGCAGGAACAGAGCCTCCCAGCTGAAAAACCCGAGCGCACCTCTGTGATGCTGGATGACGGACACATTAAAGGCATCTATTTCAGCTCCTTGGAGCCAGATGCCTCCTCCTTCCTCCGCTGGGCAGAAAGCCGGCTCAGCATGGAGTTTTCTCTCCCATTTCCTAGGGATGTCAGTCAAAGCCAGGCTCTTGGAAGTTCAAGCGTGGCCAAAAGGAAGCAGATTTCAAAACACACCCCTCCCTCCACTCCCCCCTTCCTAGGCCTTTTGTTTCTAGTTCCCCCTCCTCCCATCAAAGAAAGAAACAAGAAAAGATTCTGGAGTCACCAAGCCATGATCTATCATTCTTTCAGGGGAGTTTCTTCTAATATTAATCAACACAAGCCTCTCTCCCCGCCTCCCCTGCCCCCAGGGAGCAGCGGGCTTGGAAAGCTCGAGCGGGTTTCGGATGGGTCTTGCGGCAAAATTCCTTAGTTCTCAGTTGGAGCGAGATGGTGTTGGGGCAGTTGCCAGGCTTTCTGAGATTCTTGGAAGATAAATGAAATTCACTGCCTATTGCCCAGCGCCATGAAAGGACAGGACACCCAGAAACTCCGCTGCTTTCTGCAAAGCAACCGGCTTCCCCGTCCTGAGAACTAGGGCCAGAGCCACCCACTTCACGGTCATCGTCCCCAGCGAAGAAGGTGAGGCTCCAGCCGGGAGCTGGTGACACCTTCTGTATTTTGCTTCTCGCCCCTGGACCGGCTTGCAGAAGCACACAGATTATCCTAAATATGTCAGCTGCTGACAGACCTCCGGGGGTGGCCTCCCAGTGACACCAGAGCCAGAGTACAATTTCTCAGGCTACTTTTTGGACCCCCTTCGAGTCCCTCCCCTCGGTCTCGCAGGGGACGCCAGCAGAGCAGCACAGGAGCGGGCTGTTGTCTCCCTGTGCCCAGCGGTGACAGCTTCGCACTGGGTCGTGAGGCCGATTTGGGGGTGTTTGGATGGAGGGTGCGGAGGTCCCGAGGTGAGGTGGAGATGTTGCCTCCTCTTGCAGCCTCTCCCCCTGGCACGGCGTGACCGCCTCTGGTGTTAAGCTCTGCAGATGAGCCAAGGAATGTCCTCAGTGGCTGCCAAGTGGGACACTCCCGTCCACGCGGTTCCAGACGTTGGCTGGCCTTCCCTCGGGCCAGGGTTCGTGTCCCTAGATAGCAAGAGGCACACCAGGAGCTCCCAGCTCTTCCTTTTCCAGGAGGTAAAGCAGGTGCCCAGCCAGTGTTTAATCTCCTGGGGAAGAAAGAAGAACACTCTCAGGTTTCCAAGAAATCTTAGAAGAGGCTCCTCTTCCCCCCGCCGGTATCTGGCTCCCATGCCATACTCTTGGCTGAGGATGAACTCATTTTTTTCTGTGCCCATCATTGCAGAACATTCTTTGCAAAACCTGGTACTCCTGCTGTTGATATAATTTTGCCTCTATATTTACTCTAGTCCATTAAAATCACAGTGAAGGTGCTCTGATCTTTTGGGAACCCTTGCAGGCTCTGCTGACTTCATGGACCTTGCCATGATCACAGAATCACAGAATCACATGGGGTTGGTAGGGACCGCTGGAGATCATCCAGTCCAACCCCTTGCCAGAGCAGGTCCACCCAGAGCAGGTCCCACAGGAACGTGTCCAGGTCGGTTTTGAATGTCTCCAGAGAAGGAGACTCCACCACCTCCCTGGGCAGCCTCTTCCAGGGCTCTGCCACCCTCACAGGAAAGAAGGTCCTCCTCATGATCTCTGATCTCAACATCCCTTTGACTTTTCCTTTCTTCTGTTGTTTAGTTAAAGTGACAACAGCCATCAACAGCCACTAAGGTCCTGATAGCCTTAAAAGCACAACAGACAAGAAGGACAACAAAAGGGAACCTTCCAAAATCCTGTATGAGAATCTGGGTACCAAAGCATAAGCAGACCATGCCGCCTCTGAAAGATCTCCAGAGAGTCAAAACAAGCCATGGCAGGGCTGGTGTCCAGAGAATTTGCTGACAAAATAGTGTGACCTCCTGACCACCTCTTTGGCTAAAGACAGCTAATTAATCTGACCGATAAAGATGGTGACTTGGAACTCCTCCACTACCAAGAGTAGGGAGTGCCTCTAAACCATACCCATGTTCACCTAAATCATACCCATGTTTATCTAAACCATACCCATGTTCATGCTCAAACTGGCTGGGAGAAGTCTCCATCTGATGGCAGATGATCTTGTAACAACCCCTTTCATATAGGTTACCAGCAATAAATGTGTCCCCTCTGGAACCTGATCTCCAGAATGCTCTTGCCATACTTTATTCACTTTTTAAATCTCAGTCTAAAGGGACGTGTTTTCACACTCCCCAGTTGCTGATTTTCACCCTCGATGTTTTATTATTCAACTATGCAAGCTGTCATTTTTTTTTTTCTTTCTTTTTCTGTTTTGCAAATATCAGACTAAAGAGTCATAAACATGAATACAATGTTGAGGACCAGGTTGGAATCATATTTGGCCCCTTCTTTTTACTGAGGTAGGACTTAATGTACTTTTTGAATTATTTTTCAACTCAGCGTCAAGATCTGCTGGCTCTGGGTCAGGCTGGGTCTCCCCTGGGCTCCAGGAGACCCCACTTTGAACCACCAGCACAAAGCCATGTGTGAGGAGCACTGGCTGCAGCTTTGCCGGAGAAAACCTCACTATATTCACTATGTACAGTGAATATACCAGTACTTACTGTTTGCCTCATTGTCTCTTCCACGGCTCAGGGCTGAGCACTGACACAGAATTAAAAACAGCCTCCAGCTCAAGGACCTTATGGTCTGGCTTTAGAGTTAAGGTCCAACCCTGATCTAAATTTCCATGAAGATTCTTCTGTTGAGGCTCATCTCGGAAGATTTTTGGTTGAGTGTTTGTAAGACTTTCCAATAACTTTGGGGAAAGTGCTGAAATGGCACCAATTTTGGTGAAAATGCCCACAGAAAAACACTTCGCATTGGAATTTTTTCCGGCTATAGAAATTGTGCTGGGGTTTCAAAAATATTATCTTGATTTGTTTTGTGTTAGCTTATTTAATTTCATTTATTTGTATCTTCTTCTTGTTTCCACTATTTCATTGCACATCACCATAATCCCGTCCTAGAGACACGCTTGGAAGTGGCATAAAGAGGACAGCAAGTATAACACAGAAAGGAAGGAAGTCAAAATGGCATTTGGAAGTTTGACACGTTTCCAGAACTGGCAGCAGTATTTTCATGAAACAAAAGCGTTTTCAAATGTCTGAAATGATCTCAAAATTCCCCTTCACTGAAAATTATAAACATACTAGTTTTCATTTTTAGTTTGGTCAGGGAGGAAACCCATCGGTGACGACATCTCCTGCACAAGTGGCTTTTTGGAGGCCCAGGCAGCCTCCTTGGGTCTGCGTCTTTAAGAAGGAGGGATGACAAGAGGCTGGCATGCTGTGGCTGTTAGCCTTTCCAAGATGCTTTGTATTATGGCAGGACAGAAGAGTTGACAGTCTCTTCTCAGTTCTGTGGTTAGCTGGCTACAGGCATGCAGTCATTACTCTATATTAATGTGAGATGCGAACATTGTTTTGCTGGTTATAATTATTCTCCAAGTGGTACAACCTTCAAAATTACAGCTTTGGAGAATCTCTTTCCTCTGTAGTTCTTCCTGGGAGTCCCTGCCTGGGTCGGTTCCCAATAATGAGATCTTCTAAGGGGGCTGGGAACGCATTGATTGATTTATTTGCTTTTGGATGCTAATTAACTTTGATGTTCTGCAGCCACGCTCCTGGCTGCCATGCTGCGAGCAGGGGAACAGCGGGGCTGGGCCTCTGCTTAGGAGAAAGACCACAGCGGGGGTCAGATGGTTCGTGTTGCTTTTTGCTCTTAAAGCCAGAAGGAGAAACCTTTCGGAAGAGCCCTTCTTTTTCACCGGGCAGCCCGATGGACGGGAGCGGGGACGTCCCTGAGCGCCAGGCGTTTCTCACACGGGCCAAGGCAGATGGAGACACCACAGTGTGGGGCAGCCCCCCAGCGAACCAGGAGTGGGGACTTGTGCCCCCACAGGCAGCTCTACCTTCTGGCAAAGGTTGTCCTGCAGCTGCCAGGGCCCCCAGCTTCCACCCCAACCAGAACAAAAGCAAGGCAAAGACATCTGAAACCATTGCTTAAGCGGGCGATGAAAGGGATCAGCCTCTCTTTATCTCCACAAAAGACACTGTGTCATCGGTCTATGCACCGTATTTCAGCGCTGTCCTCTCCACCGAGGGGCTGGGTGGCTGCACAAGCAGATGTGGTGATGGGTTCAGCACTCTTGAGTCTAAGGCTTGGATGCAAACCAAGCCGCTCCCCTCACACAGGCAAGAGCCATCAGCGGTGATGACCTCCAGCAAGGCTCAACTCTCCAGGGGATCTTAACCAGAGCCTTCTCCTCCCATCACCAGAGCCCCTCAGCATTGGAAAGAGGTGCTAGAAAGCCTAGAAGCACACCCCGGCCCTGCTAGGCTCTGGGCTCGTGCTGCTGAGGCGCACCAATCCCCAGGCCAGCAGAGGGAATGGAGGAAGGAATGGAGGTGGCTAATGCCCCACGCTGATGTTCTTTCCTCAGCCCCGAGGACCGCTTGGGGCCATTGGGGTTGGAACTCGATGATCTTTAAGGTCCCTTCCAACCTGAACCATTCTATGATTCTATGATTTGCAAACATACCAGAAGTGGCAGGCCTTCAGCCAGGGTCCAGAGTCTGCTTCGAGGTCCACGTAAGGCTGCAATGTCCAAGCTGCTTGAATGCTGGAAGTGCAAACCCCTATTTTTCTTCTTTACTACCTCCCTCTTCACTCTCTTTTTGTTTCATCTCAGAGGACAGCAGGGCAAAGTGAAATAGGCATGGAGGGATGTACTTGTTTCTTCTGGTAACGGAGAAGAGAGATGGCCTCTTCGGCACAGGAAACACCCCTGTGCTTGCAGAATACCATTTTAAGAGCCCTAGCGTTAATGTACACATGATGCTGCATCTACTGGAGCAACACATGTGATACCCACATTTATGGTAGCAGCCTCCTCAGCCATCGTTTTTGCCACACACATCATAAGTCAGCAGGACCTCCTGCCTGCTGCTCATGGAGCTCTGGCTTTGTGCCTCTCCTCCAACCAATTGGTACCATGCTCGGAGCAGTTAGCAGCTTGCCACGGCGCAGAGCCAAGCCATAAATCCCTTGCGGGGAGCCCTGCTATAAATGTCCACTGGGACCTCTACACTGCCAGGATGAAGCTGGTAGTCCCCTGATGGCCACGGGAAAGCGGCGCCTTCCCTGCTCCTGGTCATGGAGTCACCCTTAGAGCAGAAAGGGCCAGGTGCCTGCAGATGCTGCTTAGGAAGGAGTCCATCTGTCTGGAGCACGGTGGTGTGTTCTACCATGGGGCACAATGTGCTGCCTCTCCTTTTAGTTGTGTCCAGTACTCTGGGTGGTGGCCTCAGTTGCTAACGGGTGTCATAAGGGTTTGAGATCTGGACACAGTTTGGTAGCTGCTTTTGGATCTCACATCTAAAAAGCCAATCTATAAGTGATGCCACAGGAGAGGTAATTGAGGAGAGCCCCAGGTAACCCGGACATTTCACTCCTGAGCAGGATGCAGAGACCCTCACTGAACTTAAGGTGAGACAACAGCAGCTCTGCCTTGCTAGGATGGGTCTAGCACAGGCAGATGGCCCCATGGAGCAAAGTCAAACAGTTTTCATGTTGCAGTGGGAAGTGTAAAGGTGAGAAAGGGCAAGAAAAGCCACGGAGCCACCCATTTCTGCTCACCACATGGAAGCAGCAAAGAGCTGGTGGGGCTCATGAGCAGGATGGATGCAAGTATCTCTCAAGAGAGCAGGCAAGTAATGCGGTGGAATCGTTCATTCATAGTAAATGGAACTTTGGGCTCCTGCTTCCTCCCTCTTTCTAATCCAGGCCCTGATCCCCCAGGATTATTCAGATATCTAACTCTTCTTTAGACACATACTTTCCCTTAGTGTTAATGAAAGGTTCCTAAATAGGAGGCAGATGCCCAGATCCTTTAGAGAACCTGGGATCCTCGCAGTCACTGATTTCTGTCAATGAAGTAATTTTTTTTCTGCGGGTGGAAAAGAGAACAGAATATGGCTCATTGCTCTCAGAGCACTCAGTGGGTACGTGTGCTGTTGTGCATTCAAAGAACAGATACATCTAAATACTGGGACAGGTACATTTTATTCAGCAATGAGCCTGATTGCTTTCTGCAAATGGAATTCCTTTAGAAATCTCTGACTTACAATTTCATCACCCATCTTCGAGCACTCAATTGGCACCTTTCATTCTCTTTCCTCTTCTTGGCAGTTTCTATCTCAAGATCTCAAGTTGGAAAAGCCCAGCTATCAGCAGAGCCATTTGTCCTTCCTTCACCAGCTCCTCCAGACAGCTGTGCATCCTTCCCCCTTTGTTCTGTATTTTCTGTTACATCTTTGGGATCTGCCTTTTCCCGGCTCTTCATGATGTTGGGCTCCTTGATTTCTGGTGCATTTTAGCACCTTGAAACCCTTTCAGTGTATTCCCTTCCTTGGGTCTCTCTGAAACCTGTTCAATTTACTAACCTCACGTCCCGTTACTGACAGTAATGCCCAAACTTCAATTTCATGCAGGCCAATGTTTTCTGTGTTACACTAGCCAGGATACAGCAACACAAGCCAGCTCTGTACCTTCAGTGGCCCCTGGATGGTTGATGCAGGGCCAAAGTGTCTTAGTATAGTCTATGGTAACAATGAATCACAGAATCGTAGAATGGTTAGAGTTGGAACCTTGAAGACCATCCAGTTCCAACCCCCTGCCCTGGGCAGGGACACCTCCCACCAGACCAGGTTGCTCCAAGCCCCATCCAGCCTGGCCTTGAACCCCTCCAGGGATGGGGCAGCCACAGCTTCTCTGGGCAACCTGTTCCAGTTTCTCACCACCCTCACAGCAAAGAGTTGCTTCCCGAGATCTCATCTAAATCTCCCCTCTTTCAGTTTAAAACCATTCCCCCTTATCCTATGGCTCTACTCCCTGATCAAGAGTCCGTCCCCAACATGTAAAGGCCCATCTCACAAGGGACCAAAACTCCCCACTTTATTTCCAGAGATTTTCTGAATCTCTACTTGCTCTTTTGGGGCTTTCCAGTCTCTAGCTTTCTGTTGACTGACAACAGAACCCAAAACCATAAAGGTTATCAATTTCTAAGTCCCTCTCTACCCTGGCAGATCCATAAGCTCTCTGAAGGAAAACAAACAAGCCAGCAGAGCAGCCTTCATTTTCATTCATCCAAGGAGGACCAGGGAAACCAACAGCCTTTGGTCCTCTGAAGCTTTCTAGAGCACCTCAGAAAAGCAAAAGAGATTCACCCACCACAGAGTAGCCTCCCTTTCGCTTTGTATCTCTAATCCCACCCAATGGCTGGGTCAGGCATGTGGGATGGGTGAATCCCTACCTTATGGTATCTGTGGTAGGGTGCCAAAACTGCCTGGGTGCCCAAGATCAGCATGCTGACCCCCAGAGAAATGCAGAGACTTCCAGCCACGTGACACAAGTGTACAAAATCAGGCCTCAAGCATCATCCACCCAGTCTCCAGCACAGACCAAACTATGTGAGAGACTTTGTGACACAGTGGCAGCTGAGCTGGACTTACCAGGGCTCTTTTGGCTGCCACCAGAAATCCAGCTCTTGGCCAACAGTCTGAGCTGTCTGCGACAGATGGCTGGGTGCTATGGGATGGTTCTCCGAGCTCTCAGACAATGAAAGGACTGTTTTTTTTCCCGAGCCTCCTCACTGACTGCCACATTTAATGAAGATACATACTGGGACAGTCAGCACCTTAGGTGGTGAGACCATCAGTTGTCTTCTGCAATGAAAGGGGCTCTTTTTTCACCCTTCTAGTTACTGAAGCTTATTGAGCGAGACTGCAAGAGATGAATTATCCCAGCTGAAAAGTCTGGGCCTGTTAAATCTCGTAGGGTGGCTAGCTGGGCAGCTCTATTGCAACACGAAGATGACTCAACCACATAGCATCTTTGTTGGCATCCCATTAGCTGCTGCGGAGACGATTATTTCTTTATTGCTAAACAGAGTCTGTCAGTGGCTTGGGGCACTTCTGTGAAAAATGTAACAGAGGCGGAATAATAATTCAAAACATGCCAGACCAGAAAGCCATGGTTCATCATATCAGACTCCTTTTGCTTGAAAATCAACCAGTCCAAACTGTTCAGGGTGGGGGAACCGACGCCACAGATGCTTGTGACTTCACCAGAAGCAGTGCATCCTTCCAGGAAAGCAGGATCCCCTTCTCCTACAAATGGCCTCACAAATACAGAAGCAGAAGGGAGCGAAAAATTCTCCAAATGGAAGCTACATTTCTCAGAAGAGAAATTTGCTTTTCAAAGTTTTCCATGAGGCATCAGCTGCTCTTGGGTGAAGCGGTGCTAGCAGGCAGCGCCGCAGTTACTTTCCCACTGCGGGAACCAAACCCTTTTGAAACTGTTTTGACTGTAACCAAGGAATTAGAGAGATGGATGAAGCCAGACGAAAGTGTGACAATCTCCTAAAGGCGCACAGATGGTGAGCAGACCCTGGAAACGGATTCACTTTGAGCGATCACTTTCCTGAAGCACATTTTGGACAGTTTTCAGCCTCTCAGAGGACCTGAGGAAACCTGTAATTTCTCCAAGGCAAAACGAGGGGCAGCAGGGAAGAAGAGGAAAAAGTATGGTTTTTTTCCTTGAAACGTGCATTCACACATAGTTATTTATTTATTTGCCCTTTGACATTGAGGGAAGCTCATCTCTCAGAGAACGATCACCCGTAGCTCAGCCCAGATGGAGGTGGGATACAAATTTCATTGCCAGCGCTAACCATGAAAAGATTTCCCCGTTTCACCAGAAACCACAATCTCCCAGAGTTCCCAGACTGCTCAAGTGATGTATAGCTTCGTAATTGTCCTGAAAGATAAGGGAAAGCCTCCTCTGTGGTTGCATTTGATATTGGCCTGATGTATGGGATCGCTCAGTGCCGGCTCGGTGGAGGGTGTCTAGAGAGAGCGTGGAGTATGCCTCTCTGCCTTCTTCTCGCTGGGGAAACTCTGCTGGTGGCAAGCAGGATCCTGAGGGTTGCAAATTGCTTTCCCACATCTAACATCCCTTTCATAGCAGCCTTAGTCAGTTTTTGGCATGAGGAGGAGAGTTAGAGAGTTGTTTATAGCTGCTCCGGAGCCTCCTCTGCAGCGCTGCCACCCCTGCACCAGGGAGTGAAAGGAGCCGCTGAGGGCATCCCAAAGGGGTAGGAGTGGGGCATGGAAGGGGGGAAAGTCTCACAAGTGGGAGAGGGAGAAAAGCTTGGGGAAAGGGAAGCCTTCACCCACAGCAAGTGGCAGAAGCCCCTTCTCTTGGGCCAGTGCAAGCGACGCTGGACAAACCCCCAGTCAATTGATCGAAACACCGGTTTGTGGCAAATCCTGCTATAGAAACATCCCAGTTCGGTGCCGTATAGAACAGATAGACAACTTAAGATTTTCAGATACGACTCCCCGTTGCTTTATTTTCCACTTGCCAGAGAGAAATGAGGACCCTGTAAAGAATCTGGGCTAAGATTGTCCAAGCAATCGGGACGAGCAGCCGCTAGATGGCACGTCCATCCCTCCTCCAAAGCCGCTATCCCACAGCCACGAAAGCCCAGGATGTCCCCGCTCATCCTTCAGCAAGAAAAAAAAAAAGGATGAAACCTTATCTCAGCATCTGCTCGAAGAAAACGCTGGCGCACTTTGCAGTTGTTTTGCGTCGGGGATCTGCAATCTGATGAACATTCCTCTGCGATTTTGAAAGGGTTTAAAACTAAGCCCCACGCAGATTTTGCTAAACTGGCTCTCCCCGGTTTCAGTGGAGATGCACGAGGACTGCAAAGAGCATTTATGTGCAAAACAGCTCGTAAAAGGAAATATACAGTGCTTTGTTCTCCCACAGGAGGGCTAGTGAATTATTCGGGTAGAACCCACATGAAGTAAGAAGTTATTGGTAGATACTATTTTCCAGATCCTCGGTTGCTGTTATGTGGTATGCTTCCCTCATTTATACTAGCTGAGAGTCTAGTCTCTAGGTCTCCAGATCAGAATTAAGCAAGACACCAAGAGGTCTTTGGAGAAAGGAGCTTTTATTTGAGGGCACTGCCAGACACATTCGATTTGGACCACTTTCTCTCAGAGATTTAATCTCCGAGGAACTGGCAAAACAGAAAAGGCCCAGAAACAGGAGTGAACCAAGCACATTAAGGCGTTTGTGCTGTAAAGC
Organism: Arenaria interpres; assembly: GCA_013399435.1. Lineage (NCBI taxonomy): Eukaryota > Metazoa > Chordata > Aves > Charadriiformes > Scolopacidae > Arenaria > Arenaria interpres. Next base: position 129,312 of record VXAK01007934.1, read on the forward strand.
CACAGTGTTTTCCATGTGTAGCAGCAAATATCTGAATTCGTTCGAAGCAGAGAGTTTCAGTGTAGCTTTTGTCGCTGAAAACTTGGCTTGCGCTATGCAGAAATCAAAAAGGAAGCCAAGCTTATGGATTTCCCTATCAAGTCAGTCTTATGTACCAAAAAGAAGTTGGGTTCTGGTGCAAAAAGGCTTAAATCAGCTCTCCCCACACCAAAAAAAAAATTAAATAAAATTCCACTACAATATGAAGAAGGTAAAGAAGTATTGTACAAGACTTTTTAAATTCTCCATCTTCTCTGCTTGTGCACAAGGGCCAAGACTGTTCTTTTATTTGCTGTTATTTGAAATTATCCCTTTAAAAAATGTTAACTTGTAAAGTCTGTGAAGTAGCACTTTGTGTTTCACTTTCGTGCCTGCAAACTTCTCCACCACTTTTTAGAGGGTGAGTCAAACCAGCCCTAGCTCTCTAACACGAATTACACCAAGTTTGACAAGGAATATGTTACTTTCATTAAAAAAAGCCAAAACAAAACAGCAACCAAAATTAAATATTTGAATTTAAATGAACACATTTAAAACTGAAGCAAAGCTACACAGCTGGGAGGGGAGGGAAAGGGAGTCTCACAGTTCTCTACGTTGTTGATCTCTGGGGAGTTGCGGTGCCCCACTTAAGCTTTGGGGTACTTCCATGGTGCAAATAGCAATTAATCGTCCCTACGAGACCACTACTGGAGCTCCAGCCCCGGATTTGAGACTAAAGAGAGACACCAAGTGGAAGAAAGGCACATGACCAGTTGGAAGTCATCAGCGGACCTCAAGGATTTAATTCCGACGTGAGGTTCACTGCAGCTTTACCTGCATAGATAGGTGATGCGGAGACGCATTTGGGCACCTTCACTGCCCATGTGGGCATCAAAACACGCCTCTGGGTGAGAAAGAGCAGGGAGGCCAAGGTGGAAAAGAGACTTCGTTCAACGCAAGGTTTAAAATCGGCTCTACCTAGCAAGGAGGCACTTGGACGCCTTCATAAATGAAATTGAAGGGGATTAAGTCTCTACACGCTTTTGCGGATCTGAGCTTATGTAAGGAGCATTAGTGTCACAGGACTGTTTGTTCCACTCGTCTGGCTCCTTCACGTAAATTGTGCCAGGGTTGCACACTTTTCCCCCAGAAAATATCCCGCCTGCCAGTGCCAGCTCCTGAGCGCTCTCATTTACTTTGGCAGACCTTGGACTGGGCTCTCCTGAAGTTTGGAGAGGACTTTTCTAAAGCTTTTCTAGAGCCTTTATATTAACTGGTCTGAAAGGGGTGACTTCTCACCGGCCTCCAGGGCTGTGGGTTGTGGAATTAATACTGCCTAAACAACAGCATCTGTCCCGCAACACCCGCAACGCAGACCGACAGAGAAGCTTTCCCCATTGCCGGGTAAATGTTCATTCTTCTCAATCCAAGGTAACAGACAGTTAAAAGAACTGTAAAGAAACATATGAGTGTTTAAAGACGCATATTCAGCCTTGTATCGCAGACAGAGCTGGTCCAGGTCAACAGGGATGCCAGGAGTGAATCACGTATGAGATCTGCCCAGATGTGCCCGTGTTTCTCTGCAGCCAATTCTGTTCTTCCTTTTTGAAAGACAAGGGCAGATCCGTGCCACTTTGCATTGAAGTTATGATCTTAGCAGGAAAAAAAAGCCTTATTATCAGCGTCTGGCTCCTTCCTACTACGCAGAAAAATGCATGTACTCCTCCAGGCAGCCTAACGTCAGAAACGCTGTTATGGAAAGATTATGCAAAATAGCTCAAATCTTGTGGGAGGGGAGGGATCTCATGGTGCTTTGGCATTTAATAACCTGCCAGTGCAAAGCTGGACAAAAATCTGGAAGATCACTTCAATCTCTAAGTATGAGATCAAAAGAAGGTTGTAAGTGGAACCTACTGCAGGCTGCCTTTAGAAACAAGCCCCTCCTTGGTTCCTGGAGGAATGGTGGATATTCTTGTTGTCCTCTGAACGACAGGTTGTGATTCAAGGTAAGGTCTCCCCCGCAAAAGGCACAAATAAGATGGCTTGTGTCTCCACGGAGAGAGAGCACACTGGAAGAAGCAGAATGCTTCTGTTTAAGAAGAAGAAAGATTTTGGTGTCTAGTATGGAAGCTTCAGGAGTAAGATCAAGCTCTTCAGGTGTTCATCCATATCTACACATGTTTAAAAAGACTCGGGCTCTTTGGAATTAGTTTCTGGTTGCCAAAAGTGACTGCAAAAGGCCCAAAGAGGATTGTAAAACTGGGTTAAGTCCTAGCTCCACCAAGTTCCACAAAGTGATGCTATGGATGTTGATAGCCCAGGCATGCCCAGGTGCTGAACAGAACTCAGGAGCACAAGCAAGAGCTCCTTAGTGACTGGGATGCTTCTCTGAAACTCATTCGACATTTTCTGCCTTATCTGCCTCAAATGAGGAAGCCCATGGCAACAGTCATGGTCTCCTCTCAATCCAGAGATGTCTGTGACCTGCTCGCACTCTGTGGAAGACCTTTGGAGATTCATTTCTATGAGGATTTTAAAAAAGGGAGAAATTCTGGAAAACACAGGGTGATAAGTCTTGATGACTTGTTCCAGCAGATTTCCCATCCCAAAGGTCAGAAAGACATCCATCTCATGAGGGCACATGCTCCCACACCAACTAATGCCCAACAGACCACAAAAGCTTGAAGTTCAGAAGTGCCGAAGTTGATGCCTAGGAAGACCTGTCCCTGTGTGCTGCATTTTCCAGCACCCACTGAGGGTGGGAGCAATCTTTTCTTGCAAAATACCAAGTTTGGGAGTGAAGTCACCTCTGTAATAGTCAACTGTGAGGGACTCCTACGAGGGCACAAAACAACCAAGCTACAGAGGAACCTGCTTTCCAGTTACATGGTGCCTCTGGCAGAAGAGTTTCCCTTTGGTTTGTCCAAATCTAATTTCTGCTGGAAAATTTCAATTGCCTGTATTTCTCACTTCAACCAGGGGAGGGCAACTGGTCATCAGGGAAATTTATTCAGTTCACCAAAGCCGACTTACTTCGAAGTCGTAACACTCAGAATTCGTAAAAATAATTAGTCCGGAAAAAAAATCAGATTACTTTAAAAACATACCTTTCAATAAACATTTTTTTTCCCCTAATGTAAGTTAAAATAGTCTCCCCTTGTCCCACAAGACCCAGCAACCACTGCACTTTCATTGCTGTTGACTTTAACCATTATGCTTTGGATATGATTAATCCGCTTTTGGCAAATAAAAGAGGATTCCACTTGCAGTGCCATGAAAGCACTTCTGTCAAATTAGGCTTGAAAAAATCTGCAATTTTAAATAACGCTTTGCATTCTATCTATTTTATACTATGTTATTAAACAGACACTAACTGTGAGTTGTAAGTTGTTTGATCACGTGTTTTGGGTTTTTTTTTGGTTTTGGTTTGGTTTGGTTTTTAACTGGGAATTTAGACAGCAAAAATCACAGCTATTCTTTGCTCTATGTTTTAAGTCTTTCCTCCTTATCAAAGCAATTTTGAAAAGAATATTTTTTTTCAAAGTTAGGCATTTCATATTGATAGTTACAGCACTCATCACTGTATCACTTGAACCCCTCAACGTTTTGGCCCTGTCAGCACATAAATCCTTCCCCTCTTAAAGTCATAGTAATGGCCAATTCAAAGACATTTTAAGGAAAATAAATATGCAAACATTATAAATCCACATGTGTCTTCCTCTTTCTCTGTTCTTCCGAAGGCCAAGGACTAATTTCCTGCTTCCCAGGCAGCAAGCTGTGCCAGCTGACCCTCGGACCCCTTCTTCTCGGAGATCCTCTGAGACGAGAGAAAAGCAATTTGGTCCCTTCCACTCAGCACCTTGTTGCGGAACAACCCGGAGACCTTCCTTCCCTGCTTCAGAGAGAGATGCAAAGCACTGCCTGAACACAAAATGGTGGGAACTTGCTTGCTTGCATCCCACTCTTCCAGAACAGCTCTACCCAGCCGGGCATGGTTTTACCAACAGAGACCTGGTTTGAGGCAAAACAAAACCAACTTTCTTTGAAATTAACTGCATATTGGGCAGAAAACTGTTAGTTCTCATTCTAAACTCGTAAATCTCTTTATCTCTCCTCCTCCTCTCCTTGGAGCGAGAGGTGGGGGGAGATCATCTGTCGCCGGTCGTTGGCCAGGGTGGCCTAAACCACGACAGAGGGCTGTAGGTTGCTCCATCATTAGCAGCCACCCATAATCAGCAGCCACCCGCGCAGAACCTGTGTTTTTCATCGCAAAGAGGGGCAGTGGGGGCTCTTAGGAGTGTGCAGCAACCCAGAGCCAGGCTGCAGATGGCCGTAGGAGGCTGCATCCCAGGGGCTGGGGCTCCTGCGCAGACTTCCCGTGTTTATCCACAGGATAGGTCATGACTTGATTGGGTAAAGAGATTAATTCCGTTTAAAAAGAAAGTATTCATTTGACGGGGAATGGTTGTTGTGTTTGAAACGAAGATGGCCCGAGGCAAAAAAAAACCCCAGATTGCTTGGCTGAACGACTTGTTGGCTGGTCTCTGGCTGCCTTTGGAATGGTATTCGCTCTTCGGCCTCACACACCACATAATGGTGGGTTTCTCCAGCCTGCGTGTTTTCTTACAAGGACTTTTGTCTAATCACTAGCTGAGAATCCAGCCTACTGTGTATGTTGTAAAAGAAGCTGTTTATACTTGGGCTTTTAGTCCGCCATCTGTGCACAGCTCAGCTGCAACATCTCCGCAGATCTGTTTCCCCTTGGCTGCCAAGTCCCTGTTGCAAGCCCTCAGAAAAGCATGACTCACGTCAGTCTTTCTAACAAAATTCAGGCTCTTTGCAAGCTCTCTTTAAAAATACCTATCCCCCGTTCTCAGGAAATGCGGTGGTACGGACTTAATGCTTTTCTACCGGCTCACTGATTCATACCCGAGTGGCGCTGAAGCATAACCTGTTATACATGCAATCACTGATGCATATGTACCTCCCCGCTGCCCTTGCTTAACGTGTATCCCATTCTCCAAGCCATTGACACAAATCCATTCAGGCACCGGAGCTGCTGGCGCACACACAACCCATTTGCACCGCACCTTGTAATCACTTTTTATTTTAAAACCCATCTTCTTTAAGGAACAGCCGTTGCACTAATCCTCGGGAGGAATATTTGGAGCCCGGGCTTCCTTCCTCAAAGTAGGACGCTTTTTTGTGAGAATCAGAAACAAGCTACGCGCTCCGTATCCTGTAGGTTTGGGTCCTCTGTCAGTGCACAGATGAGGAAGACCAAAGATAAGAAGAGACAGACGCTACTTCACCTGCCCCACAGAGCCTCGCGTCTTTACAGGTAAGCGTTCTGGCGTGCAGAGCATGGGCATGAGCCCGAGCAGATGTTCAAATTAAAGACGAAGCCTATTACAGAGAGAAAAAGGGGAAAGAAAAATGTATGTTTGATATCCTCTTTCAGAACAGGAGTGTTTTTCCTGAAGGTTAATTCTGCTCGAAAAGAGATGCTGGAGCGCTACCGAGAGACACATAGTCCCCGAGACTGGTTGTAAATGAGCTTCCAGATGCTGCCCCAAATAATTCTGATGCAAAATTTGTCCTCATCTTAGACACTAACGATTGACCTTACAGCTCTTTCGGTAAGAGAGAGGGACCTGAGCGAAGTTAGGTTTATGAGATGGTTTGCAGGCCACGAATAGCCTGGTGTTGCTGTGGGGAGCTGCAGAAATAGGGGTGGCGAGACCACAGCTACAAAAGCCCCTGCGCAGAGCCAGTCATTTCACTTCCACCTCATCGTCCCCGTTCTGCTCCAGCACCTGCGTTTCAACCCCCTCTCCCTGGCCGAGCCCAGGGGCCAGCTGCAGCTGAGGAGCCTTCAGTCAACTTGCCCGGTGGCAGGGAGGAGGGCACACAGCCCGGGGTGTGTGGCATCCAGTGAGTGGCACCCCCTCTCCCACTGCTCCTCCTGCCCCACGTTATCCAAGATGCATGAAGGAGGACTTGCCGCGGGGCCGGTGTTCGCCCATGTCACGACCACACGCCCATCCTGCCAACCCTTTGAGATGTCTTCAGGATAACAGACAGGCTGGTGGGGAGGCTGCTGAGCACCTCTGCTGCCAAAGGGGAGAAGGACGTGCACCCGGGTACCGCAGGGAGATGGGAGCCGCAGGGAATGCATGAATTAAAATGCATGAATTAAATGCTGAATGCATGAATTAAAACGCAGTGCATGCAACAAATAAAGCACAGTGTAGGAGAGGACCTTTAGAAGTCCTTCCTTCAAAGTCTGATGGCATAGTGAGGAATCACCCTGCAGGCAAAGAAAAAGGACTGAGAGGAATCGTGCCGGGAGAGAGTAAGGTGGCCATTGTACACCTGTACCAGTACGAAGGCCAAACTGGTTTTTGCTGCCCCCAGGAATGAGGGCTGGGAACTTGAGCTGCATGAACTTGCTGCTCCTCAATCTGCCAGGACAGTGGAAACCATGAAAGCGAGGCATGCTGCTCCTCAGAAGGGTGAGGGACCTCCTGACTGTCCCTCACTTCTGGGATTGGGTTGCCTGATTTGGTTTTGGCAACTTTGAAATGAGGATTTAAAAAGGATCACGTTATTGTTACTATTAGATTGCTTTATCACTATTATTTTTATTGCTGTTCTGCCGGGAGAGAGGAGGCGGGATCCAATGGGGCTGGTTACACCAAACCCAAAAAAGGGAAAGCCATCACGAAATGGGGAAGCCCTGGGAAACAATGCAACGCCACCGGCCAGCAGAGCCAACGGCAACCACAGCACCTCACTGTCCCTGCGGTGCTGGAATCACCGGGAAAAACGAAGAGCTTCATAGGGTTTGGATGGGGAAGCAACGCGGCGGCTCCGCTGATGTTTACAGAGTTTACCAGGGCAGCAAAACTGCCCATTGGAAAAAAAAAACCAGTATGTTTGAGCGGGTCATCAGGCTTGATTTCACTGGGCAGAGGGCCAGAGCACACCTTGCAGGAGCAGAGAAGCTGCCAGCAGCCTTCAGTGTTAAGGTGTGTACGTACCTACTTGGATAGGCCACAGAGGGACACCTTCACGTGGGGTGGGTGACACAGCACATAAAATAGACCCTAGAGCAGTTCCTGGGGCTACCTGTGTGACCGGAGCAAGATGAACTGATCATGGCTGGAGATGATGAGGAAGCAGCCGCATAAAACATGAAAGGGGCCAACAAGAGCTTAGGTGGAAAATCATAGGATGGTTTGGGCTGGAAGGACCTTGAAGACCATTGAGTTCCAACCCCCTGCCCTGGGCAGGGACACCT
>VXAK01007936.1:0-49552 GCA_013399435.1 Arenaria interpres
GAAGAGAGCAAGCACAACGTGTGTATTTGCCATTTTTTCTTACCCAGCTGTGAGTTAGTAATTTCCATATCTGCTTGCCAAACAGCTTCCAGAAACTATTACTGATTATGTGAATTCAATAGTCTGCTAATGAACGATAAGATAATGGGTCTATGTTCAAGAGTGCGGGAGACAAATAGTTGTTTACATGTCAAAAATTCCTTTTCCACTTGGGTCATTGCACACACATACACACACACATGCTTTTGAGGCCACGCTTTATAGCAGTGTAGCACCAAGCCAGGGCTGCTGATGCTGCAGGTATGGCCCGTTTGTCTCCAAACCAAAGGTTGTTTTTTGAAGTATTCCATTGATGACCAATTTTCCGTAGCTTTTAATAAAGAAAGCAGTGCTTCAAAAGTAATGAACTAAGTTTTGTGGAGGGAATAATCAACTGAGTAAAGGATGAAAGGCAAATAAATTATTGATGAACTCTGAAATACATTTGTGTAAATACCCAGCATTTTGCAAGACTTAGCATGAGACCCTTAAACAGATTTGTGATAGAACTTACCTACCATAGCTACATTAACAATACTTTGCAATGTTCTTCACCCCAGACAATTTTATCGTCTGTCTACCTCATACAGCCATAGTGTGACCCAGGCACAACTCCATTGCTGTCATAAATACATGCTCTTGCGTTACCGTGGAATTTGGCTCTGTATTTGCAGAGCTCACGTCACCCGTTGTTGAAATGTGGCTACTTCTACAGAGGAAAAGCAGCACTGCCAGCAAGATTGTTTTTAGCAAGGGAAGCAAAGGGTAATATGGCCAACTAAAACGGCTTGAGGGTTTACATAGGAAGAACACAAGGTAATGAGTTGTGTTGGAGTTCCTTTAAGGCACTGGGTCCATCCATTCATATATGTCTGAGAACTGACACCTGGTCCCTAAGGGTCACAAGTATAGCACAAACTGAGCAAGTGGAAACCATTTGCTGCCATGAAAATTACAGATTGGGTTTTGCACTGAACCCCAATTTTTTTTTTTTCAGTGTGAACTTTCACTTTAGATCCATTTCTTCCATTTGGTTTCATAGCACTGGAGCCTTGGTAGATGATTATCTGCAACTGGATAACTTGTTTGTACATTGTACCTTCGAAGGCACTGAGAAAGCAAATAGAATGTGATTTACCTCCCAGGATGCTGGATATCTTGTCTATGTTTGTGAAAAGTCATGTGAAATATATGTCACTAAAAAGATCTAATGTTCCCAGTACCAGCTTTGGGAATTGAGAGCTGAATTTTAGTTAGTTTCAGAAAAGCCTTGAGCCAGGTCTGTGCAATCCCAGGACACAAGGTCAGTTTACAGAGATGGCTTGAAATATACAGATAGTTTGGTTGTTTGATTTAGAATGCCCTCGCTTATTTGATGTACTATATGATTTGCCCATTATTAAACACAGCCTCCACATTCTGTGAGCTCTGTCAGACAAACTGTAACTAACTTTCTGAAATCTGATTAGGTTATCATTAGACATAAATTTAATACAGTTTTGAAAAAACAACAAACCCCCCAAAATAGAACAAGGTCTGTGTTGCACTCAGCGTAGCTGTGCATGAGTTGCACTTCAGGGGTAAACACAGACCTCACACTCGTGTAATCATTCTGTTTAATCCATGCATTAGTAAAAATGCTTCTTGTGTTCTCATCATTATCACAATCTGTGTTAGAGTTCAGAGTTCATACACACTCGATCTCTTTTCCATGCTGTCACTACGTGTGACATTCATGAATGCAAACCAAGCCTTAGAGGCTTTAACACATAGTGAATGTGAAGACTTGTCTACTCAGTCTTATGGTACTTCTTGGGCTTTAAGGATTAGCTACAACCTTTGCCTCTGACTACAGATTCTGTGGATTTAAAGAGTTATTTTGGACTTGCACTATACTGTAGCAAGCAAAAATATGACCTTACAGAAGAAAATTAACACATTGCGGCTATTTCCAGAGATCTTGAGCACCTTTATCTCCAAATGATGTCAGTAGAAGTCTGGCGTTTCTGGAAGCTGAGAATGAGACACAGTTGAAAATCAGGTGTTTACGTTGTTGGATTTGAGTTTTGTGTATCAGCTTTATTTTCTTTTCTCTCAGAGATACTTGCTTGAGTTTCATAATCTGAGATCCCAGCCTTTTGCATGGTCTCATGCAAACAACAGCTTTTGAGTACCATGGAAGCATCAGAGAAGACAATGTTTTCTTCAGAAGCTAGCAGCAATGTTGGTTCTCGCTGCAAAGAAAGCCAACAGCAGCAAAAGTAAAAATAAAGACCATGTCCAATCAATGGTCATCTCCTGTATCACATCCCGTTAGCCAAAGGGCAAAACAGGCCAGTCATGATTTACAGTAATCTGAAATAAAGTGCTAGTGTTTGGCTTGGAAGGAATTTCAGGTTTTGTAATGGATCTAGCAGAACCGTGTATTAATGTAGTCTGTATTAATTTATGTTTTGTAAATGTAGAAAAGCTAATGGGAAAGCAATCAGCCCCTGCTGAGCTATATCATTTAGAAGAAAAATTACATGGGATGGGATTGGACCTTATAAAATCTCAAAGGCAGTAGGGAAAAGAGTACGTTGTTATTCACTTGCGAGAGTTGGTAGCTTCTTCCTTCTCCTTGGCAGCGGGTGCACAACCACAAATGGTCACTTCAGGCATATACATGTATGTAAATGCAATGATTGGCAACCTGTGTACTAGACGCATAGTGCACAGGCAAAGGACTTCCACAGACAAATGTAGAAACAGCTACTAATCTGGACAAATGTTGGAATCACTAGGTCAGATGTCCATGTGGGCAGTTTTACCAGTACAACAGGGATTAAGCCCTGTGTTGTGTGTAATCCCACAGAGAAAGCTTGCAACATGACTTTTTGAAACTTTTGACACAGAAATATCTTGCCTTTTCATTCTGCCCTGTAGCTTGGTCTACTTTAAAATTAGATCAGAAGTGATGTTTTCATTGACGTCTTGGTCTACCCAATAGGAAAGAAAAGGTAAATAAGAAAATATATGCCAGTTCTGTGTATATGTATATATAACAACATTTAACTTCTGATTACCTAAATCTATATTAAGTCCAGTGGAAGAAAAATTTGTATTTCTATAAAATTCAGGAGGACACCTCCCCCCCCAAAAAAAAAATTAAAAAAAATTAATGTTCTGCTACTCTTCTTTGTTACTGACTGTATCTATGTAGCATTACACTACCACGTGGGCTGCTGGGCCTGTTAGGGTAGCAGAATACTTTGAGCAGGATTTTCAGTTCCATTCAAACATTCAACTCCAAATAAAAGTCACAGGAATGTGCATGGACATCACTTAAGAAGCTTCAAAAAATCACGGTTTTCTTCTGTGATGTTCTGCAGCATAAGCATTAGATGAATGTATACCAGTACTGGACTTGGATTCAAATTTTCCCCTCTCTTGGCCTCACTAACTTAGTTTACTAGATTGAAATTTCCTAATTTTCCTCTCTTATTTCTCTTTATTCTCCCTCTTTTCTCTTTCAGTCTGTTGAGGGATTATTCTCTTCCCAATATCATGCCACTTCCCCTGCTGTAACATTTGCCTTCTCTTGTTTTTGTTCCATCTCCTCCTTGTTGAGGAAGGACAAGTGACCTGAATGCTTCATACTTGCATCATCTCTCAAGTTATGAACTGCATTCTCAGTTAAGTCACTAACAATCTAGTAACAAATAGAAATGGTTATCTCTGCTTCAGAGGAAATGTATTTTAGATGTTGAAAAATGTTGCCAGAAATGTGTTAAGAAAACCCAGAGCCCTCAGAGTGGAGCTAGAAAAATCTGTCCAATGATGGAGAATATTAACTGGACCCCTGTGCCAGTTGTTAACTCATCAGTCACTTGCAGCTCTTGGAGCCTGAGAGCACTCCTGACGGCTGCCAGAGATTTCAGTCCACTCCCTGGTTACACAGGGGTGCATACATCCTGCCAAACCTTCAACTCTGCCATTTTGGCCCTAGGTTCAAAGGCCTTCGGATGCTTCTGGCAGGTTATTCTTGTTTTAGACCATTTACAATGCTAATGGTAAGAGCAGATTTTGATCTCACGTTTTGCGAGTCAGATTGGCTTTTGCTGAAGTCCATGCAAAAGGAGCGGAGGGAAGATCAGGATCCAGCTTGATGGCCAATGAGGGAAGTCTGGAGTTCCACTTGTTGCCAAAGGTGACAAGAATGATTCACAAAAAGTGTTATTTTCTGTGAAGATTACCACTATGGAAACCAAAAAGGTGACTCATGAGAAATATATGGTCTCTGTACAGACAGGTGAAAATTGTTTCCAAATCCTGTGAAAGAGGAAACTGAGCTAATAACAATACTGCACAGTCTTAGCTGTGTGCCCTGAATTAAAAGATAAATAACTACCATAACCTTATTGCGTACATCTGTTGTGTCACTGGAGGCAAGGCAGTGTTTATTAGTGACTGAGGTATCATATCATAATCTGCTCTGCCCAAGCAGCTCCTGAGCTTGTGTGGAATGCCATGCAGACCTCTTCTCTCCTCCCTCTGGGGGTGAGGAGCAAGAGAGAGAGGCCACTGGCTGCAAAACAAAAAACATGCATAATCCTACAGGTTTCCGCCATGCATTACTCAATTCAAGACACTAATATAGGTACAGAAGAACCCAGAGCTCGGCCATTTTTATCCGTTATTAACACCAAAGTCTTTCCTTTTGGAAGGATTATTCTTACTGAACTGTGGAACATGAAACACTGTCGCCAGAGACGAGGCAAATACATATAGGCATTCACATCAATAAAATTCATGAAAATAGGATAAATAGGACTTCTTTTCTATTTGCTTTCCAATAAATGTTTGTGAACATACTTGCCAGTAGAAAATTGATAGGAGAAGGAACCTAACATGAAATTTCTGAGCCATAATATATATACATCAGATGCTTTTGGATGGTCACTTTGAAATCTCTGGGTTTGTTAGTTTTAAGAGTTGCTTAACTGAGGGCCCTAGCATTTCCGTGAAAATGCAGTAACCGATAAAGCTGCACAAACAGGTATTTCCAAGCAGCATTCATCACAAGTAGCACAAAGTTGCTTTGAAATACAGTACTAATATATCAAATGATATCTCAAAAAATGTATAAGCTCTAATTTTATCTGTTGTCCCTTACCTGTCTCCAGGTTTTACCGATGCCGATGTTGTCAATATTGTCAGTCCACAACCCTTGGCAAATTAAAATGTTTACATTATTTCATTCTTTCTTTACATTACCCCTGTTGCACAACTGCGGAAGGTACCTGATTGTGGGTTTACTGGGTATTAAAGTATGATGTTAAATGCCATTGCCTTTAGTGGGATCTTAATCTTACTTGAAGATTCATTGACTTTGGAGCCTCAGATTTTTGGTATAACTTGTACAAAACTTTTCTACTTTCAGTTGTAATTCAGTTTACCCACCAAAGATGAGTCACTGAAAGCACAAGGATGTCGTTGGTCTAAGTCAACTCTATCAGTACCGCATGCTGTACGTGACATTCTCTTCTATTTTCTTCCTGTTTTCATTAAAAAATATACCAGGAGACAAAAAAAAAATAATTTTCTCCCATTCGTTTCCTGCCTTAAATAACCAGTGAAGTACCTATGTGTTGAAGCACTAATATTAAGTTCATCTAAACGTTTCCATTCTAAAGGCCCAGTTTCAGTTATTTATTATTTTCATAAACTTTAGCCTTTTTGGCTGAACTTTTCCCAGGGTTGTTCTCTTTCCAAGAGTGACTATTTTGGGAAAGTTTGAGCATGAATCAAGAAAAAAAAAAAAAAAAAACGAAAAATGCACTTTTTCCCACTATTTCCCCCCAGTCTTGCAGCTTTCTTTGGAATACGTATAATGGCCAAATCTTTGCACATAAAAATCTGATATTTGGCAGAAAACAGTCTGTAAAACAGAAAGGTACCTTCTAATGTCATTCTGAAAACAGATGCTTATTTACATAAATCATATGCACTCAAACAGTTAATTTCTACTTACGTGCAGTTGTTTTGTAAATAAGAAGTTAGTTATAGTGTGGGGTGGTTTTCTTCATGAATACTCAGAAGCAATTGGAATCATCATTCCCATGTTTTCAAATTAAGAATCTGAGGGACCAGTGACTGGACCTATTTTTCCTATGTTTTTCCTTGGTATTCTTTTAATTCATTTCTACTTTAATTAGTAATGATCTCACAAGTTCTAAGTGACAGTGGCACGCATTTCTTGTGCAGGTGATGTTTTGCAAAGAAGAGAGGCAGACAAGGTGGTATTAAAACCTGTGCGTGCAGTTTAGATGTAAATAGAGTAATTGTGCGACAAACACGGATACAGGCTTAATGAACAGCCAGTTTACAATCAAGTGAATGCTGAAAGTGCTTACACGCAGCATTTTTTTCTACTCTTCTTGTAAGTCATGGCAAATAAATATGTCATGGTTGCCTCATTCACTTAATAGCATCCGATCTAACCACTGAATCATAGTATACTGGCATGGAATTGAAAATTCTCTCTTGGGCCTCAACCCAGCATTGCGGGGGTTTTTAAAAGGATTTAGAAGAGAGTTTTGGGAGTCAGATGCTTGACTCTCACTAGCTTTCAGTAGAGTTTTCAGCCCTTCTCCATTGGGCTCCTTTGACAATTCCACCCACATAATGTAAGTACCATTAATCGTAAACACATGAGTAGTTCCACTGAAGCCTGAAGTTACGTATGTGCTTAGGTGCTGTGTTGGGTGCATTCTGTTTATGCTCCATAACTAAAAAGTCCCTGTATGGTGGGGAAAAAACTAGAACTTTTCAGCTTAGCTAAAATGCCTGCTACTGCTTGATACGCGTTGTATAGTGTAGTCTTCATGGTGATTTCCTTGGTTTTGGGAACTTGACTTCAAAACTCTATTATGTCCTGTTAGTTGTTGAGGTGGTTTTGTGTAGTTTCCTTGAACGTAATGGTTAAGCTGTGGTAGTGGTAAACAGTATTGCTATGACAGGGATGTGAGTTAGTGTGATGCATGGCAGGGACAGTGGTGCAGACCTGCACCCAAGGAGAATCAAACAGTTTTTTTCCTGTGGGTTTCACAGATACTTGCTGGCAAGCAGAAGAATGATCAGGAATCTTGCGTTCCAGTCAAGACTTTGGAAAAGAGAATGCTTTAGAGGGCATAGCCTGCTCCTTCACTTCATTCTCTTCTTTGTTTCCCCTAACCTCCTTTTCTCAGACCCAGCTTCTGCTGCTGCCATCTTTCCAGGCTTTCTCTTTCCCAGAACTTGGTTGAACAGAGGCAGAGCTCTATTCAAGCTTTTTTAAACTTTGAGGTTTCCAAAGACCAGGCTTCCTGGCTGACTGCTTTATCCCCTGTGCTGACCCAAGTCACACTCTGCTTGGTGGAGATGTCTTACAGGTTCCTCCTAAGACTTCAAAGCTCTTGGCAACAGCTCCACTCCCATGGGTCAAATCCTGACTGACTTGGTACCAGTAGACACCAGAGCTGCAGACCCTAGGCAGGTTTGCTCAGGTATGTGTCTAAAACATGTCAGTTCTTTTCCAGTTCATGGTCCTCTTTCTCATTGGCTCCTCTTCTCCACCACACTCTCTTTACCGAGATTAATCAGAATACTTGTGTCTTTCTCTACAAAGAAGAGGGCAGGGTCATTTGTTGAACAGATACAGTGTTTTGCTATTTGGCATTGACCACATTTGGTGTTCTGTTGTTCTTTTCTAGAAAAAGAAAACAAAAAAGTCTGGGTATGAGGCAAAAAGAGTTCCTGGTCCAACCCACTGCTGACATACCACAAAGGTCAAATCACTAGCCCAGTGATGATCTACTTAACAACTGTCATGGTTGCCTTGAGAAGCTCCCAGGAGAAGCCAGATATTGTGTGGAAAGGAATAGAGGTAGAATTATCTTACTATCACTTGTAAATCCAGCCTGATCTGGATACAGAGCTCCTGTGTCCATTCTCCCTATTCAGTGTGACTTTTTCTAATTCAGGCTCTCTCCAGCTTTGGCTGTGCAATGTCTTGCCCAACAAATATATTCCCTCAGGGCAGGATTTAGACATAGAAAGGAGAGAACTGGCACTTTCCATGCCACACCTGTTCAGCGGAGAGAGCACTTTGATCTCTGTGGCTACCCATCTAACAGCCCCATACAGCAATAAATTCATACACTCTCTTTTTCTTTTTAAAATATATCTGCCAAGAAAGAAAAAAAAATAGTGAAAGGAAAAAAGCAGCAATTCCAGGAAGAAGCTGAAGTCCATAAAGTGATCTTTCACTCTCTTTTGCTAAGCTATTGCTAGTCAGCACCACCACGAATCTATCAGAGTATTTTTGGTAACAAGCTTTTGAAAAGCTGAATTTAAAATAAGAAGTGGGAAGTGGGGAGGGAGGCAGGGGGAGTATCTTCAAACCAAATGCCACAACTGCTCACAAGGCACTCTATAATTCAAAGCTGGGTACCCTCAGGCACGCTACACATACATTTATATTTTCAAGAGAACAGTCCCACAAAGCAAACACTGTGAGTGGTTTTGCCTTAAGGATCTGGTAGGATTTATGCACACGAGGGCTCTTGTCACTTGTAAGGAGAGGTCAGGAACCTGCCTGGGTGGAGAAGGCAGAGTCAGTGCTTTCCTGAAATCCTTCCTTGTGCCAGGAAATAATCACCACACCCACAGCTACTACATTGGAGCCAAGGTGTTCCAGGGACACAGTCTGTCATATAGGGCACGCCCGTGGAAAAAAGTTTTATAAACCATATCCCATTTCTTTAATCTTCCATTCCTTGTTGCTGAAAGAAATTTATAAAAAAAAAAATAAAATAATAACAATCAAGGTAGTTGCTTCTGAGAGAAAAGGAGTTTCTGTTCAATATCCTAAAGTAAAAGATCAAAAAGCAAACTGATTTTTCACATATTCCAGATTGCTCAAGACAGGGTTTCTTTCCACTGCGTTAAATAACAGGTAATGAAATTTTGACCATGGTGGCATAAATCAACTCTTTTGGTGGAGAGAAGGGGTGCGGAGGAGAACAAAGAACAGGCAGAGGAGCCACAATATCAAGTGTTACTTGTAAAAATATAGAACTGGTATTTGTTTCTGGTAGGCATCTTAATCTGTGATTTATTGTTGAGTCAAGTACTCTACAATCTTTTGTTAGAGCTGAATGGATTTGAAACTACCATTGCTACATAAAATGGCTAATTGTGTTTTACTGCTTCATTTCAAGTACAATTCTATCTTGGTGCCAAGATCAAGCTGAGAAAAAATGACGTACATTACTTAAAATAATTGCAATGAAAAAATGTGTAGGTTTCTTTTGGCTTGGATTATATTACTGAATATTTTATTATGAATGAAAATCCTAAATAAGATTGTTTCTTGTCAATAGCATCTGCCTCGTTTTTCCCTGGCTCAGAAAATGTCCAGATTTGTTTGATTTTATAGCCTATAAATTCTCCTGAATTCTTGGATATCTCATTTGCATTTTGAAACTCTAGTCTGATGGTTTTCTCATACAAACTTAAACATCACATCTCTCATTTCATGTGGAGGCCAGTGATGTCTGCGAATGAGTAGGCAAAACAGACACACAGAGATGTCCTAAGAGACAGTGTGAAGCAGTGGGCGCAGATCACACCAACATTTCCCTGACTTCAAATGGCAAGCAAATCAACGTGCTCCACTCAAAATTATTCTCAAAAAAAAAATAACCACAGGCATTCGATGACCTAAATATACAGAGCTGTGAATAGATCTTAGCTTTAAAAAACCTACAGATTTGCCACTTGATGGCATGGTCACATGTGCCTGGGGGGAAAGCAACAGGGCATGTCTCATCCTCTCTACTACGTAGCCATCAGGGGACAATACTGTTAAGCACAGGAGCCAGTAGGCAACATCTTGTCATGGCTAAGAAACAGTCCAACCAGTGGGTCCTAGGTTCAGAGGACTAAAAGTCCCAGAGAAGCTGTGAAAAGAAACTATTTGCTGTAGTCCATGAACTCATTACAGATTAGCTTCTTGATGCTGGATTCATGCTTGTAGGAACATAAGCAACCAAGACAGGCAAGGAGCAGGCTGTGTGCCCACATGCGAGTGTGTGCATGTGTTTGTTGGTTTGAGAGGCACCAGGTGAGTGAGGAGTGAGGAGCAAGTGGTTTGCCAAAAGCAGAGCTGAGGAGATGGAGTGGGTGCTGTTGGGACATACAACAGAGCCCACAATCACCTCAGCATCAGAGCAGGGGTGCTTGACTTTCATACCTACAGGGTCCATGTACAGACCTGACTTATCCCAACCCCTTCCTCAGGTGCCAAGACTTGCAGCTTGAAATCTTACCCTGACTTCATTGTTCTGCCCTGCAGTTGTGTGTGATACTGCTCTCCAGTGTCTCACCTACAGGATATAGGACCTGACAGTTACAAGACGTTTCCTAAACCTGGGCACTGAAGGCTTTTGTTCCAGACTGTCAGTCTCACTGACTTTTCTGATCATTTTAAGTTTAAGGTGTTGTGCACAAACAGCTGTTTCTAACTATGGTAGATATGATCTATAGTAAGAAACGTTGCCTGCTGGCCTTGCTCTACAAGGCTCTGAGCATTAACAGATCTGGCTGAAAGCGACAGGCAATCCACAGAAAGAAAAGGCAATAAGACGATACCATTACAGACCCTGTTCCTGGCTCTGCTTGTCAAACGTGGCAAGTCGCTTAACAGAGCAAGCACCGCACTTTCACTCTGTGGAGTGGAAGTAATAAGAGAGGATACTTCAAGGTCATTCTTATTTGTAAAATATTCAAGATCCCTGGATGACAAGATATTACATAAATCATTATTTTTTATTTTCAAATGTGCTAGTTGGGATAGCAGATTTTGTAGGTAATTTATATTTTGCTCCGTTGCCTGGAAAAATCAAACTATGCTAAATAACAGCATTTTCGTAAAACAGCGCTGTAGCCAGAATTCATATATTTCTGCTGCCATTCTTCTTTTAAAAGTATGTAACTATAACTAAACGATGTCGTTCTTTTAAACAGATGGAAGCAATTCTCTTCTGGATAGATGTTACCTTGACTGTACAGTTATTCCTAAAACTAGGTAGCACCATTTCTAAGTTTTGTGAGTAATGCACAGTGTAGGTAGTGTTTGGACGTGTAGCTGTGATGTTAGGTGTGAAGCACAGACACAGCTCCAAAATCCATTGAACTTAATCTGAGTCCTTTCATTTACTTCACTGCCTACTGAATAAGACCTATAAAATTTAGTTTATTGTATACACTACGGTTTGAACTTTTCTGAGTTATCATCGATGGCAGTAATGGCAAACAGCTGAGGTAACTTCTGTTCTGGGGGAACCGCTTTCCATCTATTCCTTGAAAATATCTATCACCATTTTTCATTGGACTTTATGTGTGTATGAACAAAAGTGTTAGGGACACTTTATATTGCCAGAATCTAGTGAACTAATTTTTCAGGCACTAATACAGAAACTTCATATGGTTTTATTTTAGTCAGTAATAAAATTATGTGGGTGAGTTAGTGTTTATGTCTTTGGCTTGCAAGATACCGTCCACTTGACATGTCATATGAAGGAAAAAAATTTTGATGCTGTTCCTCTCTCATATGATCTGTTAGATGGGGTGGGGGTTGTGGTTTTTTAAAAAACACTGTTAATTACCTACCATCTGACTGATAAAAATCCAGTATCCTAAAATAAGTATTTGAAAATAGAACAGTTCATGGCACACTGAAAATCTAACTTTTAGAAAAGACCTGCTCCAGTTCAGACATTTCTCTACGCTGTCAGATTTTCCACAAGATTTATAATGAGCCCTTTGTAAGACTCTGGCACCTGAGCTGAATATTAAGCATATATGAAGTTGTCCCTGAGGATTTTTTCAGTCAGCCTTAGGGCCCAGGAGTACGTGAGGTCCTAACTATAGTTCCTGTGCTGCACCGAGCTCCGTGCACGGTGGCTGAACCTGAGCAGAACCACAGCCACTCGGCATCTTGCTAAATGGGGCCACAAAAGGAAAACACAAGATAAAATGAAGCCTTGGATTTGTAACGTTGGCTTGGGGCTGGTTTTTGATTCTTCTCTGACTTACACCTGTTCAGCGGCGTTGCCTCAGTAGAATTATGTGGGACCAGAATTTGGCCCCATCCAGCTCAGTCCACGACTTGAGCTAAACTCTCACGTCAGTTCCACAGGGTGGGTCCCAGCGAAGTGGGAGAAACAAAGGCTTATCTTGGCCACAGTGCAAAAATGCTGGATGTTTCCATATTTCAAATGGTGTTTTGCATGAGCTGCACATTATGCCTGTGCTGTGGCAAACCGATCTCCGGGAGGGTAGTGTCCCTGGCCGCGACGGGGAAGTTCCAGCCAAATCCCCACTACAATGCTGGAGATTCTACTAACACTGGCTGAAATTAAAGCCAGATGAGATGCAAAATTTATTCCGCCCTTTGGGTGAGAAAAAAACATGGGCGCTGAAACCTTCTGAGCTTCAGATGCACTTGGGAGAAGGCTGAAGGTTTAGTACGTATGGTGTATCCGCACGTGGCCCCATTCAACCAGTGTCAAGTTCAGAATGAAAACAACTGCACTGCAGTTCACAGCATGGATTTAGGATGATCCCTGACAAATTAAAAATATTTGGCAGTCATTGCTTTCTTCCAGCATGTTTCCTGAAATTTAAAGGAATTATACTTGGCATCATTTTGAAGCCACCAGCCCTCAAAGTGATCAAAATCTTAGAGGAATAAAAAAAACTATCCAAAAAAAAATAAAAAAAACAAAACCCAGAGAAATGAATAATGGTTGGGCTTCTTTGCCTTGCTTTCCAGGATCATTTAAGTGAGAATACATCAGTACAGTATGTCTGCTTCACCCACATCGGATATAGGAGGCACCTGTACTGAAGTGCTCTATGCCATTGGTGCTGTGTGGCAGCTCAGCAACAACTTTCCACAGCCAGAGAACACGTGTGTAACATGCAGGCTGGCTGGATGCACGCAGATAGCTTCACACTGTGCAGAATCTGCTGTTTTCCTTTACCTCAAAAATAACTTCCTGAGTCCAAACCATTATCCTGGGATGCAGGCAAAGTAGCTGGTTTGCATTTTTGTAGCAGGTTGCCTGGGAGCAGAATCAACACAACTTTTTTTGCCATATGTCTGAATTAACACACTTGTATTAAAAGCTTGCTTAATTTCTCTCTAACCAGGAAGGCACTCCTGTGCTGATAATTTTAGTCTCCTGATTTTGGCATCTGTCTCCTCTGGCAGAGAGGAGAAAAAAGGAGACAAAACTCACTGCACGCACTCAAGAGTGATTCAGAGCCACAGCCTCTCTGAAGTTTATGTGTCAGAGCTCCCAGTGTCCAAGCTGCAAGATATTTTTTTGCGTATTGTGGGTGCAATTAAGAAATGGGTGTCTATATAATAGGCCAAAACTTACTGTATTGTTTGTGCTGTTTCTCTTTCCACATTCAGAGAAGGAAAAAAATAAAAAGTCTCGCATTCAGGAGCCAAAAAGGCTGTAGGGGTAGGGAAGCACCAATTTGTCGTAGGTTTAAGAGCTGAACCTCCATTAGTGCTTTTACAAGTTGCCTGAAAAAGCCCTGCCCTTTAGTGAGTATCTGTTTTTAGCAGAAACTGTTTTGCATGCTCTTAGATAAGATAATGCTTTGTCTAACTAAGGGGGAATTGTGTGAAATAACATGGCCATGATGACATGGGGTGCTATAATGCAGTTATTGATAGGAGCCTGGAGCTCATAGTCTAATGACTCATAACAATCTTCCCAAAGACATGCTATGTAATAAGAAGTAGTAATTCAGGCAAATGCACAGGTTAGTTGGGGGCATTCTTCTGGGGCTAGACAACTCGTTTTATACACAACCTTGCTCTGAACCTCATGTTTCATTCTGTGCATGTGAAATGCTTCAGTTGTGGTGCCTCAGAGGGGCAGGATGTCTCCTAGCATTCCCTTGAGTATGTTCCTTGGAAAAGACTCAAGCAGCTCAGCTGGACAGTGTGCCTGGAAGGAAGCAACACTATATTCCTCCTTCCTCTCTGTTGTACAGCTCAAGGGGTGTAGCCCATGAACATCAGAAATGCAGTTCTGTCCCATCCTGACATCAGTTGTGCTAAAGGTTGTCTCCCTATGCCTCACTCCTGCCGGCCAAGGGCCAGGCCGATTTTAGCCCCATGTGACAAGGCTCAGTGTTTCACCTCAGACATTTCTACTTAAAAATTTATACTTAGAATAGCACACATTTGTTAGGGCTTTGGCATTCTGCATGCTAGCCTGTACTAATTCTCTTCAGATGGAGAACAGTTCAGACCTTCTCCATTGCCCTAACTTGGATTAGCTCTAGACGTAAACATCAAAGACTAAATTTAACTGTTCTTATTACTATCATGAGTTATCTCTCATAACAGGGGCCTTTGTTAAGTTCTCGGGCACTTTCATGCTTGATACTGTCCAATACCTTTATTCCATCTTCTGTGTAGCAAGCAGCAAGTCAAGAAGAGGAAATAGCTCTTTAAATCACTCTTTTGCTTTTTGCAAAGCAGAAGCTAAACATTGAGAATGGGCTTTAGGTAACTCTGTCAGAGGTTTAAGTATGTATAAGTATTAAGTATTCTTTAAGTATGGTCTTTTCTCAAACGTTACTATGTAAAAGTGGTACTTTCTTACCCAGTGGTTTGCTCAAGGCACATGTTTAGTCCCACCTGGCCAATTTAGTAATGCTTTTTTTCTGTGAGCTGAGGGAGAGGTGGATTCATTTGGTTTCAAGTTCTCGTTGGTACAATGGTTTGCTAAGATCCATTAGCATACTTTGGTTCTGTTAATGCCATTTAAATAATTCATCTTGATAGATCACTTTTAGTCTTGCATTAACATACATTCCTTCTCTATATATTTATATGTGAATATGTATATTTTGACAGAAAAAATATAACTTTTACTACCTGTGGCATTGTTCCATGTCTCTGGAGTCCCCCATTCTGCACAAGCACAGAACAGAGTCTTGACTGGACCAAGCTCTGCACTGATCAGGAAAAGTCAGGAATAAAATAAGACTGAGAGTGACAGTGATAGATTCATGAAAGATATGAAGATGAATTACTTCTGGAAGGAGTCACTCCTTGGTATAGGCCAAAGAGCAACAGCTACTAAAAATCAAGATTGCTTTCAGTCAGAGGCGCAAAAAATATCTGGAACTTTTTCATAAGTAAGGGCAAAAGTAGGAGGGGACCTTGTAGGAAGGAACTGAATGAAAATCCACCTTAAAATCACACGGGTAATAGCAGAGAGCCTAAAAGGAATGAGAAGAAAGACTAATCAGCTGAGAAAGCAGCATCTTAAGAGGTCAAAGTGCAGAAATAAAGTACAAATTGCCAGAAGTCAAGCTGTGTTAGATCTTACAGAGGAAATAAAACAAGTACAAAAAAAAAATTTCAGCCATGTAACTAGGAATTGAGCACAAAAGAAGCAAGGGAACAGCCATGCACTCGGCCAGGGTGGAGATTAATAATGATTTTTCCTAAAACTGACACATCATGCCATTTGTTTCCCTTTGTACATAATGACGCTGACAACAGAGAGAGACACAATATAGCCAGAGGGACTTAGCCTTATGATGACAGAAACATAACTCAAAGTGCCACATCAAGCTTGTTTTGGAGGGGACAGGTTAATCCTGACTCCAGAAATTCTGGAGAAGCAGCACATGAAATCACCAAGTCATTAGAAATTCCCCCTCCCAGACACTTGAGACAGAGGAGATGACTAAAGAACTGAAAACACTCTACCCGTCTTTTAAAATGGGATAAGAAGAGGAGAATGTGGTCTGGTTATCTTGAAGTCATTTTATTTGCAACAACATGCAAGCCTGTAGAATAGATTTTGTAGGAAAGAATAAAGATAAGCAGGAAAATGGAAAATGCCATTTTTAGTCTGGTTTGGTCATAGTCTGGTCATGCCAGACTAACATAGTATCTTACTTTAAGATGACTGTTTTCTCTAGACAAAGGAAATACAGTGTTCTGGATTTCAGTTAAACAGTTGTTTTGGTGCCATGTGAGAAAGTGTCTGCTTAGGTAAGGAAAAGGGGGATTAGTAAAGAAACTGTAAGATGGTTAGAAAACTGGTTAAAGCAGAGATGACAGCAGACTGTGTCAAGAGAGGAAGTATTGGGCTGGAGATAGGCTATTAATGGAGTTCCTCAAGGACTGGTTTTGGCTCAAAAAGTAGGAGCGGGCTTATGAAATGTGTTGATGACACAAAGTTGGAAGGCACTGTCAATTCAGAGGAGGACTAGAATACCATGCAGAGAGAACTGGATGACCTTGAGGACAGAAGTAATGGAAATGGAATGAAAGTGAATAGCACAATCCAGCTCTTCAGGATGAATAACAATAATTTCTGTTTGAGAAAAACAGCTGGAAACAACGAAGGAGAGGGAAGGATACCTGGATATACCAGTTAAATGTAGAATGACTATGATACCCAAGCTGGATGTGATCATGATCTTAGGATGCAGCAGGTGGAATCTTTGTATGGCAGGTATAAGAAAACTTCAAGGCTTCATCTGAAATGCAACATATAATTCTGATTACTTGTGTTCAAAAAAAAGGTATTTAAGCTGAAAGAGGGTGTGAAAGCAGACAAGGAGGTAGAGAACCTATTTCAAAAGGAGGATTGTGGACACAAACAAAAATCATGGTATAAATGCTCAGAGTGACCTAGTTTGAGAACTGGAAAGCTGTGCAGTCACATCAACAGCATGCTTGGGCTGCTGGACTAAATTGCCAGAGTCAAATGCAGCTTTATTTCTTCCAGGGCTCCAGCTAGTGGTGGCACGGTGTGGCTCCGCTGTCAAGAGGCCACACAACCTAAAAGAAGCTGATTTATTCAATCCAGTAACTCAAGTACTAGAAGCAGATATGTTACTTCATCTGCACCAGTTAGTAGAAAACTAATTAGGATAAGGAGATTTGCCACAAGAGACTGTGGAGATAACATGGATATCATATCCATCAATTTAGGCTGGACCTAAGATTTCTAACAACCAGGACAGTCAGACACTGGAGTAACAGAGGGAAAAAAAATACCTACCTAGACACTTAGGCTGCTTTGTAACTTAGACTGCAAAAGAGAATTTATTATATGGTGGCAAGGGACAGGACTCAGTTATCTGTGAGGTTTATCTCACTCCTGACCCCTACCCAAAATAGTTCAGGCCACAATGTCATTCAATACCATTTTTTTTGAAGCCAGTGGATCCACTTTGCTCTACAGAGGCTGAGAATTTGCATCTTTATTTTCATGTTTTAGAAGGATTTGTTATCTGGTCCTTTACACACCTTATTTCCAAAGTGACTAAATATCCAGCTAAGTGTAAAAATAGTGGCACTAGCAGATGAACAAACTCAAGTGTGGAATAAAATCTCCCATACAGAAGAGGGCAAAAATTATGGGGGGAGGTGTTCAGCCCTTATCTAGAGAACTATACTAGGCCAAGCAACAAATGGTAAACACAGCTGATGTAGCACAATTCATCAGAAACTTTCCTTCTGGAAGGCTCCTCTAAGACAGCCAAGGAATGGGTCATACTGCAGAGGGGCCAGTTTGTTCACCCTCAGGACCAGCCTCTTTCCCAAGACATCTGTGGGGCCTCTCTCACCACGCAACCAAAATGCATCCCAAAGCCCCATAATGTGAAGAGATGGGACTTCAGGATAAATGTCCACACCCTCCAAATAATGATGTCCCTCTCCGGGGTGCGTCTTCTGACAGGTGATGGTGCTATTGTTGTCCCTCTTGGCCACCCACTTCTTGAGGGAACTCTTAACTGATTGGCTTCATCCTCCTAACCCCTGAGCACTGAGGGGATGCTCATAGGATGGTGAAAGAAAATAACTTCTTCCACTGCTTCTGCCAGATTCTGGTTCAGCTCCCGTCATTAGGGGAGCTGGTGAAGAGGGAGACAGCCAGTAGCACCCACAACTGCACTGAGATCATGTCAACGCACTCACTGTTGCCTTTTGGGTAATTTACTCAGCAAACGGTCACTCCTCATTAGGGTCATACTCTACCCAAGAATTATACCGAGGACAGAATCACGCTCAATAAATAGGTTATACATGAGGCATCTCCTTCTGATCTGCCTTTTTTCATTCATGACCTGCACTTCTGGAGGCAGAAGGAAGGAGCTGAAATTGTTATTTTCATGTGACCTTGCATATGTCTAACAGTTTCATAGGTGTGCTGTCCAATAATCCTGCTGGACAGAAAGGTAGGATAGCCCTGAAGCACAGTGTCCCATGCGATTCTGGAAATGGCATCAGAGGACCTCAGAGTCTTCAAGGTTCTTACCCATATGCCAGTGCGAGATGGAAAATATCCTTTAACAAAGAAAAAGCAGGTATTTTACTGAAAAATAGAAAGAATAATTAAAACTGTGCATCCAGCCCATTCATGCAGAGTCCCTGAAGAGCAGAGAGTTGAATCTGCATCCTGTGCTGACAGCTCCCATGGGACTACCCTTCATCCATTGAGGAAAGGTTTTTCAATAGTGAGTGTGTTTGGATTTCATCATTCTGTGTGGCAAGATGCTTTCTTCACACTCCATCTGCAGTGAAACCACTAGGAGTTACTAACTGAATACAGGCTTTTTCATGCCCAGTTATTTTCTCATGCTTTATAGTTTAGTTTCCAAATGACAACACATGCTAGGAGAATTGGCACAAACCCCCAGACTTCAGACAATAGCTGGATGTCGGAGTTTACAGTTAATTATACTGACTCTGTTCCCTATCTATCTATTGACGAAATGGTTACTAACAATTAAATCATGGTTGACATCATACTACTGACCAGTGATTTCATTGCTTCTTTAATTGTGAGCATCTGAGATAACTAAACCAATGTAAAGAGGGAAAAAAAACAGCTCCAGTCCATACCTGACCCTTTCTAGAGACTTCAGTATCTATTCGAAGGTGTAATTATTGTTCTCCAGGAGTTGTTCTAGCAATACTTCTCCATGAGTGAGATGGTGAAATAGTCCTGCCATTCTATGTAAACAGAAATTACAATGGGGGAAGCTCAATTCTGCAAAGAAACTGGCAATCACAGGATCAGTAATAATTTGTGCCTGCCTTTCAAGCCCTTCCTCAGATCACAAGCCTCTGTCTGATATAGACCTAGATCTCACTGCATCTGTTTGGAAAATAACATTCCAGTCAGCCTAGTAGTAGCACAACTGCCATGCTGTATGTCAAGAAATAGGAAAAAAAGATTAGGAACTAAGCAGAGCCTGCAAGCCTCTAGCTGACACCTTGTTCCCATTATACAGTATTTATGTGTAGCATTTATGATGGGAGACAGCATTTTGGCTTTGGGAAAAAGTTAAAATTTGTGCCACAAAATAAATGCTTGGAGTTGATTTTCAGTTCGCCTTTTAACATGGTGAAGATTTTATATATTATGCGCCTGTGGAGCTGTACAGTGAGTAATGGTATCACAGTACCATATAAATCGTAAATCACCATGAGGGACATCCAAACGCCAAATGAAGTCCATTCAAAGCATTCAGACCTTGATTAGCCAGAAATTATCAGTCCAAGCAAATACCGTGCCACACCACATCCTCAATTTTACTTTTGTTCGGGCTGTGAATGCATGTTCTGCTTCTTGTAACACTGCACTGACAGATCTTTTTTCACCTGTATGGTTTTTCACAGAGCCTTGAGACATAGCAGAGAAAGCCATGTGCTCAACCTCTTTTCTGCCCAGGGTAAATTTTTTTAGACAGATGTCCCTTTCCTTTCAGGAGAACCTGGAGTCTAACAACAAGAGAAGGAGAAAATAAATGGGCAGGAAAAACTTAGTATTTAGTTTAGCAATTCATTGTGGATTGGTTGCATGTGTAGTAAACTGAGCATTAAGTTTTAGCTTTAAAATATTTGCATATGGATGAAGTCTCAGTATGAAGGGGTTTGAATATCCATGCTGGAGTGTTCCACTCCACTGCCTCCTTGGCAGGGGCAGAAGTCCCTAGCAGCAGAGCACGATGGTCAGCTGGACATTGCAGGGTCTTAAAATGACAAGAGCTCTTGTCTGTCTGATCTGCAGGGCAGCACTCCTATACAAGGAAGAGTCTTCTGCTGAAAGAAATAAATGTGAACTACACCTTCTTAACTTGTACAAAGCCTGTATGTAGTGTATTGAAATTAACTAGGCAAGGAATAAGACGGTTGGAAATCACTTTTGCTCCAATGACAGAAAGTGCCCGAGGCTTATCATGTATCCTATTATAATTTGAAGGAGACATAAAGCAGCCTTGGTGCTGCTCTAAGCTACCCAAAAGCATCCATACAGACTCAGGAGCTAAAAGTCTACAAGAACCAACACCTTCCTCCCTGCTCCTACATAAGTATACCAGCTCCCCAGAATTAACTTGCTTCCAAATATCCCATTCATATAGCTCAAGGAATCATGGTGCTGGCTCTGTCATCTCTACAGCTCTGAGGACTTCCCAGATCTCAACAATCCACCATTCCACTCTTTGAATAGCTAGCAGGTGGGAGAAGGTGGCTTAGAGGAAAGGGACGGTTTTGTTGTGACAGTCAATGAGTATAAGTGATGTAAGTATAATACAAATGAGCAAATTTTACTGTGCATATAGCTTCTGTGCACCCCAAAGCTTGAAGAATTTTGGTCAAGGACTTTAGTTCTGATATTCCAGCTGCCATGAAAGACTCATCTCCAGATCTTCTGAGATCTGAATATAGAGTATAACTATCACTAGTTTTGGATGATACAAAATACACTGGGGTAACTCTTAGTCATTGTTGAATTTGATGGCACCAACTGAATTCAGGAACTCCTGAGTCAGGATCAGCTTGGACAGACGTTCAGAACATACCAGGACTAGCAAGGACACATCAGTGTTCTGTGGTATGCAATTCACTGCATGAGAGAAGGATCTGGAGTCTCGGTTTTGACTGCTCAATTAATTTAATTGGTTCACAAAATCTAAGTTGAAGTCTTCTTCGCACAACTCCAAGGTACATTTCCCAAGGCTTTTTGCTTTTCCTCTTCATTGCTTCATGCACACCGTATCCTTCCTTAACTGATAAGGCGATTCTGAAAATTTTCATGCATTTGTTGTAACCTATCACTGGTTGGTTTAGTGAGTATATATCTTGGTACTGCAATAAATTGCATTGTCATGTCCCTCCTGTGAAAAGCACAGCGGAATATGTCTCTAAAGGCCATTAGTTGGTAATATATCATGAATAAATAATTCATGATATACACTACAAATAATATAACTACAAACAGGTAGTTCTGCAGTTCCTCACCCTCAAAGTTGACTATTTTAGCCTTCTTTTTCTTAAATGACTCCTCTTAGCTGTACATGGGTGGGTGGACAGATGTTTGCAATTATGTCCATATATGTGGTCCACAGGTATGCCAGAGCTGAGGAATCTGGCGCTTTGTTAAATATTTTCAAGTAACCAGCTGCCGCATTTCCCCATGCAGCCAAACCACACCAAATGGAAATGTACTAAAAGAGATGGGTAAAGTGAAGTACTTTCTTAAAAACAGAAAAATGACTCATGCTCATAAAATATAATTACCATAGTAATTCTTTAAATATACTGACCAATGATTGGGGGAAATTTCAATTGACCGTTCATTAGAGTAATTTTTTTCCCCTGCAAAGTTCTATGTCCATAATTGCTTCAGCCTACCGGCAGGGTGCAACCAGAAAGATGAAAAGGAGCTATACATCCATGAATGAGGGGAGTATAGGCTGTAGCCGAGTGCCTCCGGTACACTCCACGTGTTGCCACGTCACGCACCAAGTTTGCAATCACCTGTGAGCAGCAGTAGGCTGAGACTGAGCTTTCTTTCACTAAATCCACTAAGCTATGGTGTTTAAATTTCAGTCACAAATACTTTATGAAATAAGGAAAGTGGAATTTCCCAGATTTTATAAGTATCTACTAAGTATACACTGATGACATGCTTTCAGTTTTGCTGGCATCACAAGCAGCTATGTAATTTTTTTTTCCAGTATCTTGTAATGGTTCATAGTTCCCTGAGCTATTTGTGGGACACTACCTAAGAAGACATGGGACATAAGTCCTAAAAGCTGAAATATAACTTTCACTACCCTAGGCATCATTCGCCACTGCACCATACGCTTTGCCTACCACATTTACTTGAGCTGCTTAGAGCAGCTACAAGGCAAGCGAGAAAATGCAACTAGACAGAAATGCAAAGGTACATAATGAAGCAAGTAGGGGCAATCAATAGAAGTCAAGGTGCTTTCGTGTATTACCTGTGTGAATGCATATATGAGCACACACAGGCTGCCTGTGTTATGCTGGGCTTTCGAAAAAGCCCAGAGTCCAGTAGTTGTTATTGAGCCTCCAGAGAGCAGTATGTATGCGTTTGTGGTTGTGTTTGAGAAGAAGAAGTGCAGAGTACAGTGTGTATGTGATATATTTATTGCTATGAAAAATCATATTTTTAGAGCATTGTCTACTCAATGAATAGTTCCAGAACCAAACTTCAGCTTGGCAGGCACAGGGTGACAGATCTGTTTTCTTAGTTTTCAAAATAAGTGAGGAACCCATTAGGAAACTGTCTTATTCCTATGCTTTTTAAGTAATTGAAGAATTTAATATCAAGAGAAGACAACTGAGAAAATAGTAGTGCACAAGACTGAGAGATCCAGAAGAGGAAGACTAGTATTCTGTATTTGGCTCCCTGCGCCCATACACTTAGAGGTCAAAAACATAGGTATCCCGAAGACACAGCCTGCAGATTTGTACAGTCTGTACACCTAGCTGAAGCAAGATCTATTGATTTTTTTTAAATTTTCTTATTTTTTTTTCCATGACTGGCTTTGTTGGATGCCCAAGTTTCCAGTCCCGAGGGGAACCTCCCTAGTTGAGCTCGACTTATTCAACTTTCATTCCTAAGCCATGACATTTTGTGTAGGAGTTTTTGGACTATTTCTATAAATGGTGTCATTCTTAGTAGCACAAGCGAACTTTCAGGTGACTCAGAAGAGTTTTTGAGGATCTAGATTCGCACCACCAACACCAGTAGGAATTTTTAAAAGTGACTTTAACTGCAGAGGATCCATCCCTTTCTGACAATGGGATTTTATCTTATTAGCAGGTGCAGGGCTTTGTAATTAGAGAGGCCATACGATGATGTTCATATTTAAATCTTGTTAGAGTCTAAAGAAGTAAACCAGATTTACAAATATTTCTTATTTAGATTCTGCACTATAAATCAGTCATAACAGGAAATTACTAGTGAATTGGTGTGTCCTCCAACCAATTTGTCCTTCACAGTATGGAGACAGAGTGCTCTCTTAAAATAGAACCTTGTTACATGGTCTGTCCAGTTACCTGAAGTTGCTACTTTTTAAAAGCTGAGCCAAACGTCCTTTAACTAAAAATAAAATACATTAGAATGACTTAATTTCTGAAGGCATTATAAATCTTTTGTAAGCAATCTGTATTGCCTTTCAGTAATTCATGTGATTACATGTGACATCTGAAAGTGTTTGGGTTATAACAGTGCAATAAAATAGAATTAGTTACTCTCATTTAAATCCTGGTAAAAATGCAAACTCTTCCTTTGGATAGTCCAGAATGTGCAGAAACCACACATAGCGCAAACAGGACATGGAAAAGACTTTGCAATGAAACAATGACAAAATGGTAAACACCACACCCACGCCGTAGAACTATAATAAAGTGATTTGACAGTTTGCACTGATGAAGCCGACATTTTGTGGCAAGGAAGAACAGCTACATTCCACCCCTTCTGGCATTCTTTTTTTTCTGTTAGTTTTTGCAAGTGTAGCTGTGTGGGAAGAAAGTCTCTTTGGTTCCAATTTTTAAAGCTGTGTAACTTTCATAAACACAAGCAGAATCAAGCAGACACCAGAGCTTTTCAAAAATTGCCTCAGGAGACCAGTGCTGAGGTGTTATATATACCTAGTAGCCACACCATGTTGCACAAATTGCCATGTCTTCCAAGTATATACAAAATTACATACACTTTGCTGCCTGCGGTAAGGGTAGCCTTGCAGCCTACCTTAAAACTCTCAGCGATTTTGTTCCTTTTGGGGTTCTCTAATGAGCCCAAGCATTGACAACATTTCAACTGAAACATGAAATGTAAAGCAACAACAAATAATTGCATCTTGTTTTCCTAATTTCATCCAGGTTCTTATTTTCATAAGCTCTTAAATACACTCTGCTTCAAATGAGCAAACAAAACCTGAGTAACGGAAGCCATATCAAAGAGTTATCCTCTGAAAGATTTCCCTCTGGCAGTCCTTCTGAAAGCAAAATAATTTTTATTTGTGGTAGCTTGGGCTCGTTTTTTCCACACATACCATAAATGGTGCTTGAGGTCGCCTTACCACGCTCATGTTGCACCAGAGGGGAAGGTCTGGTCCATACGCAGTGTTAGTAGGACCAAGAGGTCTGTGTTCACCTCTGTATGACCACAGGCACGGCGGCAATGGGACCCCTACACGCGTGGCTTTACCCAGCACCTCGGTGTCCTGTCTGTACAACGGGAACCTCCTGATCTGAGGAAGGTGTTGTAAGGACAAGAATCCACTGGCGTTCCTCAGATGTGGTAATGACAGATGACATTTAGGACACTATGAATGAACACCACTGTTAAGTCGCCCAGCATTTCAGCAGTTTCCATTTAAGCTGGTGCTGTGACTGAATTTTCTTTAGCAGGTGAAATCTCTCTTTCTACACTGTCAAAGGCACGGGTGAATTTTGTAGGGACAAGTTAATCACACCCCTCCTGAGTGAGACTCACTCAGGTGGAAGATCCTGCTTCGGTTTTATGGACCTTGTTTATCTCATAAAAGATTTCTCTTCTCTGAGCGGTTGCAGTCGCCGTGGGGTTTCAAATGGCATCACCTGAATATCAGGTTTCCACTTGTTTATTTTCTCAAATGCTTGAGAAACGTCCGTAGAGCTGCCATCATAGAAGAAGCTATTTTGCGTTGCTGTTACCACCATAGAGTGGAAAATTCAGCTGCTGCTGTAATAAAGAAAGAAAGGAGGGTGGAAGAGAATTTTAAATGCTGGGGCCGGGAATGAGGAGCCCAGAAGACAGAGTTGAGCAAAAGCCCAACTATTCCAAATTGGACCAGTGAGCTCTGCACTCCAGTCACTGCCTTTGGGAGCTGCTTACCCTCTTGGCAAATACCTCCCTGGCCTGGGTCAACTAGAGGAGGAAAAACACAGGCTAAGATGGCTGAGACCCCTTGCAAAAAGAAGTGTGGTGGGGAGGGGAACCAAAAAAACAACCAACCTCCTTTTTGGACAGCTTTTTGGAAAGCCATAAAATCAAATGCAGTTCATAACACATGCTGTGTGATCAGGCAGAGCTTCCCCTTGCCTGCCAGAACTCTGCCCAGGGACCAAGAGGTCTTTTAAAAACTGCTTGTGGTATTCTAATGTTTGCTTTCCTATACATTGGAATAGACTATTCGAAGGAAATGAACCCAAAGCATGTATGTGTTTTAATGTATCATATTCCTGATTGCTGGTATTTACACTATATTGCTAAAGGAGATTCTTCCCTTCTCCCCCGCCAGCCCCACCCTACCCGCTTTTATTTATCGGACACTTTATTTAAAATCCTGTATTTTTTTGATGACCTGTTTCCTCAAGAAAACCTTGAAAGTCTCAGATGATTACAGCATCCCGGCCTTCTCAAAGCAAGGTGCCTGCCAACACAGCAATTAATTAACCTTGTTGACCAGCCATGCCCTTTTAAATGTTTCTTCCATTCAAAAACTATCTTATATATTAAGTAAATACCTGATGATATATTGTGAAAATGGAAATTTGTATTATTGCCTGCTTTAGTCAGCAGCTTTTAAGCCTTACTGCCCTACTCATATGGAAAAGCAACAAAACAAATGCAAGCTCATACCTAAATAAATAAATTAACCTTGTGTCTGCGAGGTAGCTAGTATCAATGAGGGTCAGTTGGACAAATAATTGACGCCTTTTCCACAAGGAGCACTTCCTCTGGTAGAACATCATGTCCAGACAGCAAATACAATGGGAAAACAAGACCACTGTAAAAGATGCAGAGGCTCAGGAAAACCGAAGTCTAATATGTCCATGAACAAACACAGCTGACCTGTACTGCCCTGACAAGAAAATGTGATATATATAGGTCTCTGCTCCAAGGTCCACCAGCAATTATCATTCAGTCTGATCTATGATTGTTTACAATACAAGTGAACCTGCTTATTTAGATGACTGACCTTGGAAGGCATCCCGCCAGGACAGCCAGAGAAGGAGATTTAGGAGGTCGTTAAAACCTTTTACACCTTGGCCAATTTGATGAATGAGGTCTTGCAGACGCCCATACACATAACACTTGACATATCCTGCCTAGAAATAATACCCACCATGTTTGTTTACCGAAACACTGATGGACATCCCTGTCAGATTCAAGACTAAACAATTTCATATGTGCCAGTTCCAGTAATTAACTTCACTGTGTCCAGTCTTTTTCATTGAATTTAACATTTCTAAAAGAATATAGGCAAAGCTGCTGGTTTTAGAACTGGGCAGATTTAAAATAAAGAATAATATTTTCAAATGTTTCTTTTTCCCTCTAGCATTTCAATGGCAACTGACTTCCCACATCAAGATAGCCCCAGTAGTTATACCTAAAATCCACAAGTAAAAATCTAGTGATTTAGATTCACTGATACTGAAGGATATGAAAAAAAATACACGTCTTTAAAAATGGCTCTATTTCATCTAGAACCGCAAGTCTGGTAGTGCATCAATTATTCCAGAAAGTCAATGAAAGACTAAGTCAAAGCTGTTTGTGACCCATAACTGTGCATGCTTGTGCTGTAAAATCTGGATTTCCTTGAACCACGAAACTTTTTCCTGGGTTTTGGCAGTTAAATGCAAAAAACCTTGTGGTTTCAAAAAGAAAGGTTTGCGGTGGAATATGCACACCTCAATATATATTTCTTTTTCAAAGTACTGAGCTAAAAGCTTGCTGTACAACAGAAGAGTATGGAGGCCAACTGTATAGCAATAGTCCATGCTTAGGGCTTTCAGTGTTGAGTTTTTTGAATGAGAAGTTCAAAAAAGGTAGCTGGGAAAGCTTCTTTCTTTTTAAAAGGGCCAGGGATTCTCTTTTGATTGAACTACCACAAAAGTGGAAGCGGGACAGAAATTTTGGTGTTTT
Source organism: Arenaria interpres (assembly GCA_013399435.1). Classification (NCBI taxonomy): domain Eukaryota; kingdom Metazoa; phylum Chordata; class Aves; order Charadriiformes; family Scolopacidae; genus Arenaria; species Arenaria interpres. The sequence continues at coordinate 27,357 of VXAK01007936.1, forward strand.
GCACAGCATCAAAAAGCTAGGTGATGAAGCTGAGCCTCAAACTTGTATCAGGGCTAAGTTTGAAGGATATTTCTGGTTAAGAAATGTGCATTTCCAGGGGGCTGTCTGGTTCAGAAGAAAAAGTGCTAGGAAATTAATTTGGATTGACAGTGTGACTGATTTCTCTTCATTTTCTTCCACAATAAATCTAAATTTGGAGTCAATCTTACCATGATAAATCTTATATGTATAAACATTGCTAACCAATATTTTATTCATACAGCTGGAGGATCATCCAATAAAACAAAATATTTTGCCTTTAAGATACCTTTCATCCTGCAGCACTTTACAATCCATATGCTATTTCTACAACCTCCCTGCTCCTGGGCGTGCTCAGCAGACTGAACCCACATTCACCCAGAGTTACACACCCTTCATACATACCATCAGACTTACTGACACCAACAGAGCTCTTATTTGTTGAGAAGGTTGAACATTTTTATTTTACTGATATTTTTAATGTTCACACAGGTTAGAGATTTTTGGAGGGACTATTGGACGATATGTATTGGGCTACTAAGAGACTGGTGCCCAAACAGTTACTTAAAGGCAGCAAGGATATGAAAGAACAATTCACATCACTGTTGCATCAGAGCAAAACTAGCTTTGGCAAGAAGCGATCATACTATGACAGCATAGGGAGTGGTGGGCTGATACCTGTTTTCTTGTAAAAGTGGGAAAGAGAAAGTACGTCCATGTGACTCTGACATTGTACCTGCACCAGCATTGTCACCAAAGGCACTTGCATTTCAACAAGAAGCACCAGAGCCTGCGCACTCCTGAGAACACCCTGCAGGGACTTCCTACAGCTAGCAGTGGGAAGCAAGGATGGTGGATGTCATATCCTGTTTGCAGTATTTATTCAGGCCATTATAAAACTAAACCAGGACTTTGGAGGAGATGGGAGCAGAGCAGCCCACCTGTTCCATTCAACAAGTCAGTGCTGTTAAATAGGAAACAGCATGGTTAGAAAATGGGCAGCATGAATTTCAGAGCACATCAGAAAAGCCTCAACCACACATAGTGAATTGTAAACAGCATAACTTGGTCAAAAATGTGGATCTTCACAATTTTAGCAGCATTGAGGCTAGCATTTAGGGCAGCCACAAGGTGAAGGAGATGGGGAAGTATGCAGGAGCCCCACCGTCCCATGGCAGAGGGTAGGAACCATACTTGTGATACACAGGCCTCCTTTTCACTCTCTTCCGTGTAAAAACTCCAGTCCCTGTTTAGGGACAGACTATGAAAAGCACTGAGCTGCCCAAATCTGCTGAATGAATATCCCAGAGGAGTGGAACAGGGAGGTACTACTGAAAATCCTGGTCAATGGTCTTTTGTGCATTTAGATGCTTAAATGACTTTGGAAATCTGGCTCTTAGGTGATTAAGCCACCTTCTACAGGCAGTTAAGTATTCAAAATGAAACAGTTTATTAGGCATCAGCACTCTGCTCTGAACATGTTCATTAACCAAAGCGTGGCTGGTTTCGTGCAACCAGCTATTAAGGCTGATGGAAATGTGCTTCTTGGCTGGGAGGGGAGCGGCACAGTCCAAAGGTTCAGCCATAAGTCTGCAACTGAGCTGTGGGTTCGATCTCTGGTTTGGCTCTGGCTGCAGTGCAAATCTGGGCAAGTCATTTCATTCCCATGTGCTTCCTGGTTGGAGCCCATAGGCACTAATGTGACACAAATAATAATAGAGAGCCATTTATAGAAGTTGCTATTAAATTATAAACAAGTGATTAGGAGTATTTTTTAAACAGTGTTTCTGTTTCTCCTCTCACAGTTCTAAAAATAATTTGTAATCTTGTAAGAGTTACAAAAATGAGGAAATAAAAGAGTGAAAATAGTTGAAGTGCTTTGAGGTAAAATACTGTGTTTCCCTCATGTAAAGAGTATCTCAGTATTTTTACTGGCTTTGGGACCAAAAGTGAAGGAAATCAAAACACAAAAGAATTACTGTATGCAAAAAATGAGAACAGTACATAGGAAGGTGTGTGGGAGATATCCTGCATATGTAAGGATTACTTGGCAAAATGGATTTCTGCTGAGCTGAGCTTCTCAGTAAGAATTACTCATTGTCTTGCAGCTGGGACAACTAGCACCATTATGAATATTCAAGTATGCATAACAGATGATTCTGAGGGATTCTGATTCTGAGCAAATAACTTCTGTGAGGCCTTACATAGGGGCCATGTGGGGCCGTACACAGTCTTTATAGCCCATATTTACACGAGATATGTCTATTTGCAAAAGAAAACAAAGTTGCTGGGGTCAGTTAATGGAGTTGGTGTCCTGCCACCCTTCCTCAGGCAGGGTGTGTTACTTGGAGTTGTAAATGGTCCTTAGGAACAAATGAGAGCCACCGTGGAACCATGAACCAGGAAACACGGGGGGATTCTGACTGAATAATAATAAATAAATTCCCCAAATTATATCATTTATCTTACTTACAGTGTGTGGCAAGCAGGATTTTCAGTACGATGGAATGACTTTCAAAAATGAGCCAAAGGGTGATTTGTCTTCTTTTGAAGACATTGTCAGTTCTGCCTTATTACTTGCTCTATCAGGATACAGTGATTGGATGAAAGTTGCTCCACTCACAACAGCAAGGAAGCTGTAAGTTACTTCATAAGTGTCAGAAAAGAACAAATATGTCATTATGAGGATGTGCATATTCCCATACTATGCCTTTGCTGGGGCAGTTATTTCTACCTGTGTGAATCTGTAGCACCTTTGATGGAAAATAGGAACTTCAATCTGAAAAGGGAAAAAAAAAAAAGAAAAGCAAAACATAAAGGAAAAGTGAAAAAAGAAGTAGAAAAAGGAAAAGAAACAGGAAAAGAAACAAAAAGAGAAAGAGAGGAAACGTAAAGGGAAAATTTTAAGAAGATGAAAAATGTTTAAAAAGAGGAAAAAAAAAAGAGAAAAAGGAGAAAAGATAAAACTTTCTTAGATGAGACCAGTAGGTGGGAGTGTTGACTTTATCCCAGAGCACTCACAAACCTTACCATGAACTTTTCTTTTCTGTGAAACGGTAATTCCCAAGAAATGAGCAAATTAATCTTATCTGTGTTTTGCTACTTTTAAAGATATTGCCCTTTGTGTCACATACCAAAGTGAGCCCTCTTTCAGAAGAACTGCATTGTCCATATATTGCTCTTGGCATCCTGTCTTGTTTGGTAGATAAAAGGAAATTCTCTGATTTTTTAGGGTTTCGTTAAGCCAACTTAGATACTCTCTATTCCCATACATGATGGGGAAACTACTATTCACTCTGGCAAATGCCCTTTCTTTACCAGAAATCAGAATGGTGGCAGAAAGGGGAAAGACGTGAAAATGCCTGTATTTACACAGACGAAGGTAGGGAGGAAAACTGTGAGTTTTAAAAGTAAATCCGCTTGTATTGGTTTTGAGACTTACGTATATTTTTTGGAAGCTCGGATACATTTCAAATGGGGTGATAGAATTAAAGTGGGGAAGGAACATGGGAAGAAGAGCTATTTCTATGCCAGAATGGGAAAGTGAGGCTAAGTAATCTGTAACGTCAATGTCTCTAGTTTACCCTTCCTTTGGTCTAGAAGACAGCTAGCACCAGGGTTTGCCACTGTGGTTTGGTATACCTCTGTATTCAGGGTGCCCATGTTTGGGTAGCTGTGAGCTGTGGTGGGATTATGTGAAAGTCGTACTACCCCACTGTTGCAAAGCATGGCATCACCAAGCGTATCCTAGCTCTGAACCCCTGCCAGGGCACCAACAAGCCTTAACTGCCCTGACCAGCCTCATCTGGGACCTCCACCCACTCCCCTGCCCATGGCACAGAAGACCCATTTCTCCTCAGGCCTGAGCAGCATCATGGGTGTGTCAGGCTCCAGTTCTGCCTCTGGATGTCTCCTGGCTGGACCTCGGACCTTTGTTGTAGATAGCTTGTCTTCTGGATAGACCTCTCAGACCCACGTTGTAGCTTGTCTCCAGTTCTGTCTCTGGCCCCGTCTCCTACTGCTTTGCCTGGACCTCCAGGATAGACCCAGGATCTAATCCATCGCTGCTCACAGAGGTGGTGTGCACATCCACAGCTGCTATTACATCTTTGGGTGCAGTGTACACTGCCCCAGGGGTGACCCTCACATGACTGGCTGGTGACAAACTGAGGGTACAGTCACTCCTTTAACCATTGGAGTTCTGCTTGTCTATAGATTTTAGCACTGGCCAAAACCTTGTCCACCCAGATTTAAACTGTGTTACAAGACATCATCTTGTACATGAGACATCATTTTGTGGCACAAGATGGAAAGATATAGGAAATAAAAGCAAACTATTAGAGCAGTATACAAAACATAGAAAGGAAATATAAACTAAAACTGAAAATATCACCTCAAATAATTCCACATTAGTAGAGGTTTGAATGGATCTGGTTTTAAGTTTGTTGTTTTTTTTTTTAGTTTGGGTGTTTTTTTGAGGTTACTCTACAGAGAAGACCTACTTATGATACAAATGCCACCATCACCAAGAACTGAAACAAAATATAAAATGGTAATTTACGCTGCTGAGACAGAGCAGAACTCTATCACAATTTTGTCAATGCAGGTCCTCTTTTCCGTGCTAGCTAAACTCCCATTACATTAAGCCCTGCAAAGAGAGGTCTGCACAAATCTACCATTTGTTGTGGCATCTCTTGAAGCTGAACAACAAAAGGATGTTTCCCTCTGAAAAAAGAGAAGTTCTTTTAATACCTGCAAACAACATCTCCTACCAATCTGCATCTTTAGATCAAGAGGGGTAATGTTGTTACATCAAAGCATGAGGAGAGAGAACCTTTTTTCCTGCCATGAAAGCAGTTCAGATGTTACCCTGTAATGGGCCTACTTCTGAGAGCGAAGGATGTACAGTTTGGCATGATGGCAGTAATGAACCTGTAAACCTCTTATGTCTCCTATTTGCTGAGTGGGACAAGTTCTTCCTTGGCAATTGCACTTTTCAGTCTTGTATTCCTCTGGGGTGGCCGATGGGTGCAGTACCTGCAGGGAGCAGAGCTCTTGAAGAGTAGGAAGAAACATATCCTGGCTACTTTGCAATTTCAGTCTCATCTTTAATGTTGCTCTACCGGAAATCTTGAAATAACAAGATTTAGAGCATAACATTTCTATTTGCATTAAAGGCATAAAAAGAAATAAATACCCAGATTTGTGGGGCAGGAAGAGGAGGAGAGCAGAGAGCTGAAGTGAGAAGTTCTGTGAGCAATGAACCATGGTGGCAGTTTCGTATAATAAACAACAGGAGTCTTCAAAGGACTACCTTTTTCCTCTGGAAGCCTCCCACTAGTAAGGACAATCCAGCTTCTTTTTGAAATCTAACCCCTTTAGCCCTTCAAAGAAGCAGACTTCGGCATTTTCACCAGCATTTACTGGTTCCAGGATCCCTGAAGAGCTTGTGCATTGCATGCCCATCACCTACTGCAATTCCAAGGAAGCTGGGGGCTGGTAGCACCTCTGTACACCATTAAAGAGCTAAGCTTTATTCCTTAAGGCCTTGGGAAGGGAGGTAAAGGAGCAGAAATCAGCCCATATCCTCTGCATAAAACAGTTCAAACCCTTGCTACAAATCACTTGAGAGAAAACATTACACAGTCAGCCCTTTAGAGACAACATATAGTAAAAACATTTCGGTATGTAGGAAAAACTGTTGCTGTTTTGAAAAGGAAACGGAGCTGGTACTTCTTCTTGTCTATCTTTATTTAAGCATTTGTTTAGGCCCAACTCTGTTTTTGTTTTAAATAAGTGTGCAGTACTTTTAAAAATAAGTGATTTCCATTTCCAAAAGTCATTTAGGACTCTAACACCACTAACCTTACAGCTGCTGGCCTCACAAGGAGCTATTTCACTGAAGAACGCTGAACATATGCTCCTAATTAATTTACACCATTCCAAAGATGTTTATACAAAATCTGTCTAGGGTAAGGCTTTATGCTACATTGGTCACCATAACATCTCGGTACTTCCCAGCTAACCTGGTTCACAGAAAAAGGACTACTGGAGCCTTCAGATGAAGATCACCTATTCAATCCAGGTGGACCATCTGATTTTTCCCAATCTTCTTTCCAGTGCAGTTTACTTTGTCACCTAAAAGAATTATTAATCACATTTTTCATTATTGTATTTGCAGTATTATTATTTCACTTTTCTACACTATTCACTTTAACACTTTTAAACTGTCTCTAGATGAAAAATTGGAAAATCATAAGGCCTAATACTGCTGGAAAATAGTTCTTAATAGGCAATGCATATTGTGAGGGGGAAAAAATCTACTTATGAAGGTTTTAAGTATGACACAGTGTTTTGTAATGAAATTCTGATTCAAACAGAATATATTGTCTCGGTAATATTCACAAGTGTGAATAGAAAGGGCTATACACAACAACATGTGGTTTTTAAATTAAGGATAAAATATGTTTCTGTATATATATCAGGAGTTATTTTGTAACATATATAGAAGCTGCTACATACTTCTTCTAAATATTATGGGTAATAGTCCATTTACGTTTAACTACACTGTGAGTTTGATTTTTACCAGAATATGTGTCTTCTATTTTTGCATTTTTTCAGTCTCTGTTGTAAACTTGAAAATCAGAGCTATAACTTACCCTTAAGCAATCTTAAAAATGAAATAATTACTCAGGTGTTATTTATCCATATTGCAAATTACAGATATGCCATTTCTTGTAGATCAGTAACCCACAAACCTCAGTGACCCTCTGAGGCTCCACGGCAGCTTGACCAAATAGCTACTAAAGTTAAATAGGTATTCATTTAAATATTTAATGTATTATTGGTTAGCTTTGAAGACTGGGTATTCTTGGCAGTTTCTTGAAATTAAAGACAAGTTTTGCTTTTGGAGTAAAAGTGCAATTATAGTTGTCTAAAATATCTGTCAAAATAACCTGTAAAGATCAGTAGCTTAGCACAGAAGATTCATGAATAGAAAACTACACTTGGGGCGCAGTTTTCAGTGGCTGACTGTCAAAACTAGAAAGATGTACTGAGTGGGCTTTGACAGGGATCAGCCCTGGAACCAGAATTATTCAACATGGTCCTAAGCAGTTTGCAAGACTGAAGTCTAAACACTAAAGTGTTCAAGTGAAAGCAGGATAGGGGGTGGGAGCAGAGGAGATATGCTGCTGGGGATGCTAATAATTCAGAACAATTCCAATAAATTGCAGAAATGGTCTGAAAAAAAATTCAGTGGGGCAAGTGCAAGATGGGATGTTATGCAGAATTCATCAGATGCATACATGCAGGATAAAGAGCAACTGACAAGTGCCATTCCCTGAGAAAAGGGATGGAGAGTATCCATGGATGACAAACCAAGTGAGAATCAATATCTGTTGCAAAGCAGGAAAACATGGTACTGGGTTACAGAAATACAGATACAACTTGTAATATAGATATAGTAATCCTTTGCTCTGCTCAGCATTGAGAATGCCTGGTGTGAGTTTAGTTGATTTTAAAATGAGGTCCACACTGAAGGAAGCATTAGGTGTTGCTTGTGGCATCTTTAATATGCTGTGCCAGTAGTTTTGACACAGGAGTTTTCAGAGAAGAATATTCTGTAGGGAACATGTATTGGCATGAGCAGCGAATAACAAGTCTTCCAACATTTTCTTCACTTGCTTATTGCTAAGTAAGTGGAACTGTCATGAATAAACTGCTCCATGAACAAAGTATCCCATTAACCTCTGAGCAGGCTTTGTATCGGGCAAATTCTGCCTTATGGCCAAATTAGATGCTTAATGGTTGGCACATAGAAAGTCCTTCTCAGTCTTTGGGCAAAGTAATTGGAAATCAGATTTCAAGAGCTGACTAGACCCAGGTAAGAAGCTGAATTCTGATGGCTACTTAAAAAGCGAAGTTCATTATTGCCAAGGTTTCTGCTGTGTCAGTTTGACCTGGAAGCCACATTTGGAACCAATACGGTGTGCATTTCAGTATCTGCTTTGATCTATTTTCATGTTCTTCTCTGTGAGGATCTCTCTGAAATGCCTCTCGGGTCTCACTCCTGAGTCAGCATACAAGCAATTAAACAGTTGCTGAACTGTCTGGCAAATACTGTACTTGGAAATAATTAACTTTCTTAACTGGAGGTATTGAGTCAGATTAATATCCCAAAGAATTTCTGGATGCATCTTGCATGCTCCTAATGTACTGTGATCTTCTGTTAGCAAATAGCATTGCAGACCCTGCTCCACAAAGCCAGGAGTTCTGCAAGCTGAATCCCAGTTTTTATTTGTTGCAGCAAAAGGAAGGGTAGGAAGTGGAAACTAATTCTGGGCCAAATTTTATTTGGACTGGATATCCAGCCACCTCAAAAATGAAGCCAAATACAATGCAGAAGGGCATTCTTTTAACCAGTGAAAATACAGCCATCCATCCATCCACACCTATGTGCGGCTGAAGCTAGATAGGCCCCTCCAGTCTCACCAATGTTCTAATTAAAAAAAAATAAGCAGGGCTTAAATTCCATTTAGGATTGTAGAATTGGAGGCCAAAAGGGACTAGATCATATGGTGTAACCTGTAAGTCACAGGCCATTAAATTTTATTCAGTTGCCCTGTTGAGCTCAATAACTTTTATTTGACTAAAGCACAGTTTGTGTTTTGGCTTGCAGTAAGGCAAGCAATCTTTATTTGAATGATAAAGAGGCAGAAAGCTATCATTTTTGTTTATGTGATTGAATGCATATGTTGGTACATATATGTTCTTTTTTAACATCTGAGAACTAGGTTTTAGCTTGGAGGGTATGATCCCACAAGCGAGTGAGAATGTAGCCTGTCACCCAGCTGACAAGATTCACAACATGATCTGTATCTTGCTGAGGAGAAGGGTAAGGGAAAGAGGGGGGAGAGGAACGCACACAAACACACACCAGTCCTGGTTCAGCTCTGTCTCACGCACGTACACTCTTTTCAAGGTTTCCATTTAAATAAAAAAAAAAAAGAAAACAGGTCTTGTTATTAATCCCCTAATTTGCACAAATACCTCAGATGTGTAATGTTTTCCAAACCACAGTTTAAAGGCTCACATAATTAACACAGCAATATAAACCCCTGCTATTCTAGCTAAAAAAAAAAAAAGACGTGGCTGGTGTTAAAACAAGATTCAAAACCAACAGACTGAAAGAGTGAATCACTTGCACTTACACATTTTGTAAGTTGATTTGAATGCTTTGTGTTTTACTAACACAAAAAATTAATTATGTTATTTAATAAATTAACTAAAAATAAATTGTATGTGCTGATATCCAGATTTAAAAGTCAAACAACATCTTTTTGGCAGGCCAACTGACTGCTCTCAAAAATGATTTTTAAAAAAAGACACTTCTTTTAACAGAAATGGGATGCCTTATGCTTCATACTTTATTCTTTAAATCTTTTTAGAACTCCAGCTATAATTTGCTGTTTTACCAATACCCCACCTGGGATTCATTTTACGTTATTTTTAGAAAACACTACAAACGCTGCAGAACTTCCATGCAGAGAGCTGTGAATCAGTACAGCTGAACAGCCACTGGAGAGCAGTCTTCAAGCTACAGTTCAGCATACTGATCATACTTCAGCTATATACCAATGAGATTTTAACTCATGCTGTACTTCAGTTGCCCATACTTATGTATCTTCTGCTGGTCTGGCCAGCTATTGTTTTCTAGTTTCCTTCCCTACAGCTTGGATAGATTAAAATAGCCTGCAGAACTTCTGGAGGAAATATTTTAGAGCTCTATCCAGTAAAAGCTTGATACAAAGCCATTTAGCTTAATGAATGTCTTTCCATTGACTGGAATAGTTTGCTTCCAAACTCATGGTTCGCAGGCTCACTGTTTAAATGACTACACTGAAGTTTGGGTTGATGAAATGAGGTGACTATTCCTTTTTATTCAGCCTGCCAAGCAGTGTTTTGGTTACTGTAGTTTTCGTTGATCCCTTCTCTGATGAATGTGAGAGAGAATCTGAATCAAAGCTCGTGGAGCTCAGGAAGTGATAAACCTGGACCGCTGTGTTTCCTACACCAGGTGTGATACACAGTCCACGCCTGAAATCCTTCCCTAAGCACGTACACAGCCACCAGAACCCAAAGAGCAAGCCTGACTCTGCCAGCTGTGCTGAGGACTGAGAACAAATTTAAAGGAAGATATCTTGCTCCCTTATCATGAAAAAGATGATACACATAACATCATTATTTATAACCAGTAATTTATTTCCTAATTTTTTTAATGAGCTGTCTGTTTCCCTAGGTAGGGTTTGCACCTGTCAGAAATTTGCCAAAAGAAAAAGATGGTTAAAATGTTGGTGTAAAATCCTGTTTGGAAAAATGGAGATACCCCCCCTGCCCCCGGCAAAAATCGAAAAACTCTTTTCTGTAGAGATCCTATCCTTTACACTGTGCATTGCTGGCCATCTCATCCTAGTCAATGGGAAGTTTGGTTTGATGTCAGGATAAGGCCTTTACTAGAAGAATAATGCAGGCTAACAGTAAAAGTCCAACAGCTTAGAAATATAACAATAGTTTGGTTTAAAGTTCCAGGAGTCTCCTACGGGCTTTGTCAGACCTCTGTGGTTTCTGTTTAAAATTACAGCAGATTTTTTCCAGTGGAGCGTAGCAGCCGAATGTGCTAGCCCCGTGTGCAGAGTGGGAGGTTTCTCACATTTCCACCTTGCAGTCAAAAAGTTTTCTGGCAGCAAGAAGTGCTAATTTAACAAATTTCTTTCCAGTGCCGTCTTGCCAGCAGGCAACCAGAAGCATCCCCAGGTATTCAAGCAGAGGTGATGTCGGGAATGGAAAAAAGCAAACTTTATCCCAAGTATCTTGGGGCCACTCTAGAGACTGCCCTGGGAGCCCCCGTCTGATTCTGCAGAAAGCCAGTATCTGATAAAGGCTTGCATTTAAATGAATGTTAGTTCAGTTGCCATCAGGGAGAATAAAGCGTATGTATCATTTTGGGTGAGGTCCCTGCATGTGTGACACAGAAAACCCACCATGGCTAATCAGTATATCTGCCTCCTTTTCCTACTTTCTGTCCCTCAGTTCTTCTCCCAATGGCTCAAACAGTGCTCATCACAAAGTGGTGACAGGAACTTTCTGTAAGTCTGATGAAACATCTTTCCCTGTTTGACTCCATGAGTTCAATATCCTGGTGTGAAAGGCAGATCACTATTACAAAAGCATGCCCTTCTACCCAAGCCATAGGGACTTTTGTACAACTGCTGTTTGCCTGGCCAGAAGAGACAGCTCTTCAGAAACATCCTTGAAGGAAAGGAAAACAGGCTGGACGATGAGCAGAGTAGGATTCAAAGAGATTAACCACCAGAATTAAGCAGATACTTCTGCTAACCATCTGGCTCAGCCACCCCAATGGCTAATTTGATCCAGAAAGCAGAGACACTACCTCATAGTCTATAACCCATGAGTCAGTGAAAGCATCTGACAAAGATGATCAAGTAATTATAGTCTCCAAAACTGTCAGACTTGTTGGTAGGGTCAGTGGTGGGACAGACTTAGCTGATGCTGTCACTTCCTCACACACATGGGCCAATTGTGTCACCAAGGCTATAGTCAAACGCTTCAGTATGATGGCTCAAGTGCTGCCAAACAAATCTTTCCTCACAGTTGATGAAGAATTTTTGTTTGTTTGTTTGTTTAAATAGTCAAGTAGAGACAGTAAAGCACAAATAAAAATACTGAACATTTTGGGCCAGATTCTCTGGTGGTCCCCTGCTGCTGGGGGCAGGGGCCTGCAGCAATGAAAAATCGTAACACCCTCAGTTACACTCAGGGAAGTTATGGGTCTAGCACTGGAATGTACAATACAGAAAATGTGTCGGAAAGAGAGTTGTGGTTAGCAGGTCTGGTCTCTGGAGCCTACGGAAGCCAGAAATGAGGGTATCAGAAATGTCACTGCTAATCTGCTCTTTAAAACAAACAAAAAACCCCCAAACATACCCTCCTTTCTTATGGCAATCGCCTTGAGAGTATGAATTGGTTAAAACCAGTCACTGAGGTTGAGAATATGCATTTGGGATTTTTCTTCCCGAGGCTGTGGCTTATCAGTGGCCTTTCTTACATCAGCACATGGCTGTCCTTTAAAATGCACTATGTGTCTGTCATTCTGGGGCAGTGCTGGGGAATTTGCTCTTTTGGCGCTGGGGCAAATGAACAACAGATGCCTGTTTCTGGATTGTAAAGGCGCTGCCCTTCCCAGTGGTTTGGCAGCTGGTGCTTGAGGCCAGCTCGGATCTGGTGCTGTCACAGGACTTCGGATCACTGCTGGGGAAAGAGGGGGGTGAGAAAAAGCTGTGAGAAGTCAGGGCCTGGTTCTCTTCGCTTGGGAGCTCTGTTCAAGCTACACCACTCACCCTTGGTCCCTGTGCCTGGCCAAGTGCCTCGGATACTGGCTCTGGCTTGCAGACTTGACATCCTGGCTTGACCTCAGCTCTGTCTCACTGCTACAGACTTGGCTGGTGAACCAGACTTGGCTAACCCTGGTTGCCATCACAGGACCCGCTCTGCTCTTCATTTTTGGGTGCTGTAGTACTGCACCCTTTGTCAGTGAGGCGGATGCCTGGCCAGCCTGGCTGTCACCTTCATCTTCCAGCCTTACCCCTGCTGCTCCCTGAAACTGGGGTTGAGCTGTCAGCTTTATTGCTGAAAAAACAGTGTGGTTTCAAGCAATAGGGAAGTGGCAAAATGGGTGACGCAAGAGTAATTTGTGCGACCAGCCTCCTACTCTATGATTGTAGCTCTGTTACCCATACTTAACCCCAATCTTCCAAAATAAAAAGAGTCCTCTAAAAGCAGAATAAAACTTTGGCCTCGGTAGGCTATTTATGAGAACTTGCCAGCACTTGAAGGGTTGTGAGGAGACAGTGGGACTGTGTGGCATTGACTCTGGGGAAGTCGAGGTCCTACTCTATCAAAGTACTGTGAGGCTGCAGGCAACCTTGAAGCATCAAGCAGAACACCACTCATGCTGGGCACGGTCAGCTGTAGCAGGTCATTCCTGATGAACATTCATCTAGTCTGTTATCAGAGAACTAAATTATGGAGTTGCCACAACCTGCTTATGCATATCTATTCCAGTGCTGTAGATCCATAATATTAAAATTATTCTTCCCATGTTTAAATCTACTTTATCTTGCCCTATACATAAGGAGCATAAGTTAGCATCCCTAACTCTTTGTAGCAGCCTTTTATGTATTTGAAGACTGTCCCAGTCCTTCCTTCCTGGACAGTATCATCCTCTCTTATGCTAAAAGACACCACTTTTTCCTATTTCTGCTTCCATGTCATGTTTTCTAGAATTCTGATCATTTTCATGGCTCTCCTCCAGCTTCTCAACATCCAGCACCAAACACAGTGCCCCAATTGAGTCCCTAACACTAAATAACACATTGGGATTACTTCAGGTATTTACAGAATATACACCTGTATTTATACTGTGTTTGCCCATTTCAGCAACAATAGGCTATTGTTGATTCCATTATAAGCTTTATATTTTTTTTCTATATCAACTTTCTGTATCCTGTATTTTTGCAACTGATGACTCCCTCACAAATGCAGTATTTTGCATTTGTCCCAGTTGAATTAATCTGATTTTTCCCACAGATCATTTCCTTATTTTATCAAGACCATCTTTGGAGATAATTTTTGATTCCTAATCTTACTTATTACTATGATAAGTAATTATATTTATTTCCTCAGCTTCACGGAAATCTCTCTATTCCATCTTCTGAACTGTTAAAGAAAACATTACTTCGCATAGGCCTATTCCTTTGCAACTGATCTTAATTGTCAGCCACTTCTTAGCAAAATCATTCAATAAGTTGTCTTGCAAAGTCATCTGTTAACAGACTTAATCTTCTGTTGACTAGTTTACTAACCCTGTTTTTCCTGTTATTAATACACTGATAGAACAATTTCACAAACAATGGTCACTAGGACTAACACCTCATTGGCCTTTCTGACGTTACTCCTGTGTGCTGTTGAAAATCTGTCTTTAGTACTCTGATGTAGTTTCTACTTCCTGTATAATTTCCTCTTATGTTTGGGATTAAAGTGACCTAACCAAGTTGATCACTTACTCTGCTTCCTGACCATCTTCTGCACCTGGAAAGTTTGCAGTTGCACCTTTAATACAATTTCTTTCATGTTATATAATTTCTTTTTGAATTCTTTTATTTCCTTGGATCAGCATTCCAGGAAATGGTACCTAACGACCCTCTGGATAACTGAAATCTGTCCTCCTGAAATCCCATTTGCTTTTACTGTAGTATTGCCTCTTTCCAGTCCCAAGGAAATGTGAATTCTGTCATTTCCCCGTCACTGGCACCCAAGTTCCTCGTTGACCAGCTCCACTATATCCCTCTGTTTGTTGATTTGAAGCCAGTGCTCTTTGTGACAAACCAAAAGAAGGGCTGTGGGGGTCTGCCTCTGTCAGCACCTAGCAAACAGTTAATGCATTGTAATAGGGGTAATAAAGAAGTAATTTTATGCATCATTCTTCTGGGTTTGGTCACATCTAATCACAGAACGATTTATCCCAGGCACACAAGACTGTGAGACAGCTTTTACCCACTTGAAATATGCACATTAAAAATAAAAGCATTAATTCTTACCTTACCACTTAGCCACAAATAAAATGCAAAGAAATATATAAAAAGTGTGAATAGCATATATCTAGCCAAATCATGTGTTGTAACAAAAAACATAGTTCCAGCAATATTAAGAGTCCCCTCTGGTCCGTATCTTAGATCTCTCCTGTGTTCTGCTACTGCTTCATTCTATGACTGGAGTGACAGCTTGGAAAAGCAACCACTGATATTTTGACCTACCTTCTAAGAGAATAATCCAGACTAGGGGACAGTGGAGAGGTTTTTTTATTTCCCTAAAAAACCAAATTTTTAGCAGGGAAAGAAAAATTTTACTTCTTTCTCTGCTCTCTGCTATAGCCCTGAGTTCAGTGACAAGGAACAGATGCTCACTTACTGCCCTGCTTCAGTAATTCTTTGAATAGCTAACGCTTGCTTCATGTGAACTCTTGTAACAGACACCATACCACTCTGTGACTGCATTGTTCTTTTCCCAAGGTGGTCTTTTTGGTAGTGTGAGAAATACAGGGCTGTTATTTTCTTTTCTGATTAGAAGTCTTTTGGATAAGATTTATGTAAGGATTTGGGTGTATATTAGACTATACTTGTGTAAGGCCAGAAGAAAGACGAGAACCCCTGTACTATATTCTGATGGCTTTCCAGAGAATCAGTCTTTGATGTCCTCATTTGTGTTAGTGAGTGGATTAAATAGTTTCAACAAGGGTAAAAACGCTGCTTTCTTCAAACTTACTCCCCATAAAGAAAATGTCAGTAATAAAAAGATGAATCTTGGCACACGTGTCCAGGTCACAGATGGAGATACATAGTATGACTGTGTACATGTAATGAGAGTAGTGGCATTTGCGAAAAACCTAGTATTCCAGCAGTTACTCTTTTCTCTTTCAATAGACTTTCAAGGCTTATCACATAATGTTTAATTCATTCTCTGATACGCTCTTCAGGGAAAAAGAAACCAAGTCCAACAAACACGATTTTAACCAGCCACATTTTTATATTGAGGTTTCTGATTCCAGTAAGGCCCAGTGGTTTCCTGTTGTTGTTTTTCAAACCTTTTAATTAATTTTTGACAGCATTTGTTCCAGAAGGTATGGTTTTGTATCACTACTATCCTGCTGGAAGCACTGGACAGGAAGATCCTCCTGGGGAGTGGGATGTTTGTGATTAAGCTTCCCTTTTTGGGATATTCTCTAAAACATGCAAAGATCCTTTTCAGCTCTAGCAAAATTATGCTTTTAGAGCTTTCAAAACTTTGACCACTAGACTTTTTCTCAAAGAGCTGCCAACATTTCCCTTAAAAGTCTCGTGACTCCTCGTACATACTGAAATAATCGTGTAGGCTAAAAATGTTTCTAATCAGTCCAGCACAGAGAATTCTCCTTCTCCTTCCAGTTAGGAACCTGTTTCTTCTCTCAGGTGTTTTAACTCCATTGGCTCCAGTCCAGTTTGCACCAGCATACAAAGCTGTAAGGGACAATTGCATACGTGAACATATCTCTGGGCCTGATGCTTTTTGTACTTGTGGCTCATTTACCCCCTTCTGGGAATGAAAAAGGACATTTATTTGGTGTTTCTTACAGAAACAATGCCCATAATTGGGTACCTCCAGTGCTGGCTGAGATACAAAGGAACAATTGTTAATTATTTCCGTGCGCTTGAGGAACATGTTGCACCGAGAGCTGGCTTGCTTGCAGACCACAAGCAGCGAGGTACTAGACTGTCACTTCCACGCTCTTTTTTAACAGAACAATATTTCTTCTTGAGTCAGGGCTTGGCCTGGATCCCTGACTGCTCTGCCCAAGCCCCAAGGGCACCCACAGACCTGGTTGTCCCGGCTTGCCCCCGGGCTCCCCCCACCCTTCTCACGGCCCAGAACTGTGGCCAGCCATCAGCCCCTGCCCCCATGCCCGAGGCTACCAGAGCTCCTCCTGACCACCCAGAAAATGCAATCAAGGCTAAGAGGAGAAGGCCTGCCTCAACTTTCCTGTGTGAAGCAGTGAATGTGGGGCAGGCTCCCTCCCTTCCCCTGGCCTGGAGAGTAGCCTTTTCAGTGGTCCAGAAGTACAAAGCCCGCACAAAGTTCAGCCAACATCCCACACTTCTTCCCACCCATGCCATTCCTACACCAAGCACAGCGGGCACTGAGATTCACGTCCCCAGTCATGGTGCTGTTCCAGGCTTGAGTAAAACTTCCAGGTGCAATCCTTTAGGATGGAAACAAACGGTGGCATAAAGCTCAGCCTGGATCCTGCTCTTCCATCAGCTTTACTGCAGGGTAGCAGTAGCGCTGGAGATATATGTGGGAGAAGAATGTGGAGCTGGCACTGCCTTTGCCTTTGAAACACCATGCTGTACTGAGCACTGTAGAAATCACATTGTGACAGGAACTCGGTCTTGGCCTTTCAAAGGATGCATCTTTGCCAAGAAGTCAGCAAATCTGGCCAATCTTACCCACCCCTTCAAAAGTAAGCAAGCAAGCGTCTGCGAAGAGGAAAAGGAGGCTGCAAGTACTTTGTGGGCTGGGCACAAGCCACAAATGTTGAACACAAAGAGCTCCAGCTGGGAGAGTTCCAGCCCTGCCAGGAATCTTTCCCCCCTGCCCTTTGTAGTGCCATGTTGCACCACTGATGTCTCAACTTCTCACAACTGCATTTGCCACTGAGAAGGTCCTATCAGAAAGAAATATGACAACCCATGGGGAGAGGTCTGAAATGCAAGGTTTGTCAGATGCACAAGAACTACTTGAGAGACAAGGGATGCCAAAATGCTGCTTATCTCCAGGCCCTTGCCTTGAGGCTCACTGTCCAGAACCATCCCCTGAATCCTCCTGTTTCTGTTCCACCTGCTCATCGCCATGTCAGGGCATTGAGGCTTTGGGCCACTCCATGTGCCCTCAAATAATCAAGCCAACAGTTAGAAAAGCAATTATGAGACTTCCCTGCCATTCATCCTCTTGTCTCTGTCCACTCTTCACTTCTCTATTTCCTCGTGAGATCTGACACTTCTCTCTGCAACCCCTTACTCTCACTCCAATATCTGCATCTTCTTTCACATTGTGATGGATCTCCCCTGGACTCCCTCTTTCTTCCTCTTCCACATCCCTTTCCACAGCTCTCTAGCTCTGTGAAGTCAATGAACACTATAATTTTCTGACACAAATTTAAAACAGCAAAGTAGAAAAGGATAAAGAAACTCTTTCTGTAGTACCTTCTTCTGGGTCTACCACAGTCCCCTCACTTGCCTGCTTGTAGAAACTGAAAGCTCCTCAGGAAGGAAAGTCCACCTGGATGCACTACCCAACCACTGCTGGCTCTCTTTCTGCAGCCTCCAAACCAGCCCTCGTGGGATTTTGAGCCATCCCTAGACGTCACCATGGACTTCACAGCCAGGGATGGGATCCAAAGTATTTGGTAGCTGAAGGTAAGCCAAGTCCAATGTATTATTGACAGCGTTCTTCTTTGATTGCTGGACACTGCTTTGATGGAGTTCCTGGCAGCATGATGCAGAAGTTGCTGAAATTGTTGTAGCTGGATCATTCAGAAGAGCCTCAGAAAGAGACAACTGGTTTTCCCCTTTGTTGCATTGAGTGTTGCAGAGAAAGAGGGCTCCACTTGGTCTGGTAACAATTTCTAACTCCTGTACGAAACAGAATACAGTGGTATCACATCAACCTTTACTGCAGTTGTAGTGTGGGTGACACTATTGATGAAATAATACCAGGGATACCTTTGTCCCACAGTGAATAACACCAATGTTTTAAATCAGTAATTTCTACTTCTGAAGTTAAAGTAAAGTTACTTCTTTCCTGCAAGCACTTACAATGGATTCACTAGATTCTTAATCCTTTCCAAATCCCAATCAGCAATGAGGCCACATTTTCATTCAAAGATCATCAGGATTGCAATGTATGTGGTATTCAAGTGTAACAAAATTTTAGTGTGTGGATTTCTCCTTCCATTTCCCTTTCCCTTAACATTTAAGATGGTATATTTTGTAATCTAATGCACCTCAGTCTTTTCCTACTATTATTCCTTTCTTCCTTAATCTCAGCAATATTTCTTTTCTCTTTAATTTTCCCTCTGTGCTTCCTTCTTTCTCATTTTCCATTCTTTCCTAGTTTATCTTCAATCAGCTGTGCTGTCCATCCTTCTTTCTCTGTGATACGTTTTTATCCACTACCACCGAGCAAATTTCTTCACATCTGACCTCTCTCTTTCTCCCCAGTTCTTGGGGTGGCAGCTTTAGAGTTACTGCCACACATGCTATTCATTTTGTCTCCCCAGAGCTTGTCAGTCTGTTTACTCTCTGGGCATAAAGCTTTTACTGGACACCCAAGCTCGCACAAGCATCTCCTCTTACAGGGATGGAAGGGGGTTGGCTGGGGGTGCAGGTGTGTGTCAATCTGCTGTCTCCTCTTCACACGAGGGCCTTGCCAGTTTCAGCGGCCAGAGCCAGGTCCACACAGATGTGTGAAAAAGTGATTAGGGTGTGGGCAAACAGATCTTTAAGTTAGGTAGCACATGCAATGGTAGGCACTTGCTGGAGGCAGCAAGAAGACATCAGTGCTCAGAGTGAATATTAATCCCAGGGTCCCTGGGGGCTGCTGGTCCAGTTTTCAGCTGCAGTCTGTCATAAATTGCTGTCGACACAAGTGCAACTTAGGTAAAATCTAGTACCTGTGCCACAATTGAGCCTTCAGTCTCTTCTGTAAATGTACCTCGGAAGACTTTGGTGACAGAACAGTCTTTGTGCATTAAACTTGGAATGTGCCCCAGTGCATGCCAGGGGCAGACCTAGCAGGATTATGGTAGCTGGCTACCGGTGTCTGCAGCTATCACTGCCAGACTTATAAATGGAACAGACATTTAAACAAGGCTTTTTTTTTTTCTTTTTTTTTTTTTTTCGCTTCAGTCAGCTGGAACCTGAACTGGGCTACATCCTGTCTGGCTTCATCTGCCTGTTTCTAGTATTAGGATGGATGAAAAATATAAGTAAGGACCCTGCTAAAGTGTTCCCGGCACAGTCTGGCTGAGACACTTCCCTTTTAAAAGCGACACGGGCTGCAGAGACTTTTGTTCCGATTCACTCGGGAATGCACACGCTGGATAGGAAGGAAAGCTATTGCTCTGATCAGGGGAAGAGCCCAAGGTGTCTGTAGCCTGAGAGTACAATCATAGGACAAGTTTGGTGTTCAACTGATGTATGTGATTAATCAGACGAGTTATGAAAGGTGTAAACTGGCTTCCCCCCCTCAGGTGGAGTGCTTTTGGGAGTAACAGTCAAAGAACGTGCTACACCCAAAAAATAGTTCTTGTGGGACATTGGACAACTCGGGTAGGAGAAATTCTGTTTGGAGAAAGGAACCAGAAAAAGGCTCTTGGCCACACATGGAAGCACCAGTGATGGGGGTTCTTCTTCTAGACCAGCTTATGAACTTGTGCTGTCAGCCCTACTCACCACTTTCTTCAGAATGCAGAAAGAAGGCAAGCTTTATTTTGGAGTACATTTAACGGACTGCCAGCAAAAGCTAGAAATGACAACCTTATCTGGCCACATAAAGGACAGTTTTTTATGTTGTAGATTCTGCACTGCTTTATGCAGCTCTGATTTAGCAGGAGAGGAAATGACCTATATACATAACTAAAGAAAACTTGCTCCTAACTCCCTCTAATCTCAAATCCCAAGTTTTTAAATAAAAATAAGCCTTTTGCCTTATTTCTGGTGTACAGAGTCCTGAAACTCTCAGAATTTTATGTATTTTTATGACTCCAGTGCTGTTTTAAAACCAAAGAGAGTGGCATTCATGTTATTTGTGGTGTCTCTC
Source organism: Arenaria interpres (assembly GCA_013399435.1). Lineage (NCBI taxonomy): Eukaryota > Metazoa > Chordata > Aves > Charadriiformes > Scolopacidae > Arenaria > Arenaria interpres. The sequence continues at coordinate 47,868 of VXAK01007936.1, forward strand.
CTCTTTTGAATCTGAGATTCTACACCCATAAAGCAATCACTAGTGGAATGAAATCACTTTGCAGAAGTAGTAGCCAGTGTTGCCAACTTTCCAAAACTGCACGTGCCTGGGGAAAGACTTCAGAGTCATACTGCAGAAATGGTGTAACTGGGATGAGATCTTGCAACTGAGTAACTGTGACATCATACAGTTTCTTTGTTCCATCACAGACTACAAGGCTGCAAGAAGGGGATTTAAACTGAAAGCATGGGAAGTAGTATGCGAAAAGTATTCAGGATTCCAGAGTATGGTCCCACTTGAAAGGCAGTATGCTCCCAGGCTCAAGAACCCTTTTATTCTTTTCTTTTCCCCTTTTTTTTTTTTTTTAAATATATTATGGGCTTTCAATGACACTCAAGTTATTTCTGACCACGCACTCTAATGAGCCATAATAATAGTAAAGTTATAGTATTACGCTTGTCTGCCTATGCAGAGGTCTCACCATCCACACATCTGGTGCAGCAGGTATTATTAAAGAAGCTGCTGCCCGAGCATTCACACACCATTCATGGTGTCGCACACACACACTTATTCCTGGACCTGATTCCTCTTTCTTTAGGCTCGACCCTAGGTTTCCCACAGCTGTCTCATGCATAGGACTTCATAAAGTAATTAACTGAATAGGAAGGTACAGCAGCAAAAAGAGCTCAGGGTGGAGGCCTCCAAAGAGAGGGACCCTGAGCAGAGAAATCCCTGGGCAATTATACCCTGGCAATCCATACACTCGCCCTTCATATGCTGTCCACACATCTTTTAGTCCAATGGTGATCTTTGGTCTCGGGTCTTCTAACATCTAATTGGATTCTTTTTCTGCGTCCAGGCAGACAGCCCAGGTGTCTTGTTGATTTGCAGTTTATGTCAGGGGTTGGGGCCTCGGTATCTTCTGGTTCCTGTTCCTTGTGCACCTGTTCTTGTTGGCATAACATGAGGAACTGAAAAGCCCTGGACTTGAGAGAAACACTACCAAAACATAAGTATGATATCCAATACTTTCCCATGCTAAAAGATTAAACAACACTGTGCCATCTGCTAGGAAAAGCACTAAGAATATCTGTTTTCTCATGGCCTAAAGGTTTCAGCACACCTAGCTACTCGTGCTAAATAGAGCTAAGCCAGCAGCACAGATCACAACACATTATAATCCTAAGTAATTTATTCAGCTTAAAATGTATTTATGCTGAACAATTAACATCCCTCAGCCGAAGGAACTGTAAAATATAGGCAGGCCTGTTTTCTCTTGTCGATACAGCCACACACTGCCTCGGTAAAAGAGGGAACCAACTCAGGGTTTCACCAGGAGGAGAAGTATTTATTATAAATCCCCTTTCCAGAATCACAGAATCACAGAATATTCATGGTTGGAAGGGACCTTTGGGATCATCGAGTCCAACCTTAAAAAAACAACAAAAAAAACCCCAAAAAACCCCCAACAACAACCAACCAAACAAAAATCCCCACACCACACCCACCCACAGACAGACACAAACCAACAATCTTGGCCATTAGAGCATGCCCTGAAGTGCCATGTCTACATGTTTCTTAAATACCTCCAGGGATGGCAACTCCACCACCTGCCCGGGGCAGGCTGTTCCAGTGCCTGACTGCTCTCCCAATAAAGTAATTCTTCCTAATATCTAATCTAAACC
>VXAK01007937.1:267-14194 GCA_013399435.1 Arenaria interpres
CCGGTTTCTTCTGTGTGCCCTGTCTTTAAGCAGCGGTTAAAGTGAAATGCCAGCCGCGGGGGCGCGGAAGTGTGGCGGCCTGGCGGGGGCGGCGTGGGGCTCTGCGGGGGTTGGCGTGGGCTCCCCTCTCGGCCCCTCTGCCGGCCCGGGCCTGGGGGTTTGCTCCCCGGGAGAGACATCCCTCACCCGGGTCTGGCGGCTCCTGGAAGGAAGCATGCCTCGGCTGTGCCCTTCTGTTGGAGCTTTGTCACGCTATGCCGTTAGGAACAGGGTTGGGGCAATTAGGGTTACCGTGGGGTTCCCTTCTGTTAAAGGATGCTAAACCCACGGGGGTAGGTTAGGATTTCTGTGTTGCACCCTTGGTGACAGATTTTGCCTTTGCAATTCGTGTTATACATTACCCTGGGGGGGAGNNACCCTGGGGGGGAGGGGGAAGAGTTGGTGGTTTTTTTCATCCTGGTGTGGTTTTTTGCCTTAAAGTGGGATTAACTTTTATACAATGACGTAAATTAGAGTCCAAAGCTCAGCAGGTGTATCCAGATGTTATTTAGTTTGTTACACAGCATTTTTTGTGGGACAAAGGCTAATCCTCTGGAACGCAAACCTTACTGATGATTTTTGGAAAACTTCTTGTTGTTGTTCTTTTAAATGGACTGAGTATCATCAGGTCCTGAGAACGATCATCCGTTTGAGCTCTTAGAATAGACAGGTGCATCACATCATTGAACCTGAGAATTATAATATTCTTCGAAAACCCTTGCATGCTACCTTATAAAACTTGCCAGTGTCAACTACTGTAAGCGTGCAGCACCATTGCAGAGCAATGGCTGTCATACTGGTGATGACTTGGACTGGTCAGTGTGTCTGGTGGTTTTTTTATAACAGAAAGAGTGTATAAAACAGCCATGCAAAGGTCACATCGCAGACCTGTGAAACAGTTGGACTGCCAGTCATTGCACCAAGTACAAAAGGATATTACTATTTCAGACTCTGTGTATGTCTAAAACTTTTAACAGAAATAGTGTGGTTTTACTTTCATACTGATTCCCTGTAACAGTCTTTTTTCCAATGTAGTACAGATACTTATTTGTTGGGGACGGAAGATGGTGTTACCTGCTCAGTCCTTTCAGGTCTTAGGTGTCATAGGCCTTACCTCCTCATGACCTAAGAGGGCAAGGGTGCTTGCATGTGGTTAAATAGTTATTAACTGGTGTGCACGCTTGGAAAGCAGTGTTTGACAAATGTTAAGCTGGTTTGACAAACTCTCTAGGCTAGTGCTGCTGGCAAGAGAAGCAGCCCTGTTGTCCTTCTGCTACATCATACTTTTGCTGGCACAGGTAACTGAGGGGTAAACTGGAGGGAATTTGTTCAGCTGAAAACTAACATTTTTCCCCTCCCTCCTCCCTTGCAGAACTGGTTTTCAGCTTTTCCAGTATAGTTCACTATGGACTCTGCAAACACCTGCTCCAGAAGAAAGTTCTGGGAAAAGAGTCAGGGAAAGACAGGATTGTGGCTTCTAGCAGCTCTGACCGCTTTAGGTGTTCAGCCATCCAGAGCCTCAGGGTTTGTTTCCAGGCAGGAGCAGGGGATATGGGTGGACAAATGTAATCTTTTTCAGAGTTGCAATCATTGATCCTTTCTGGTGAAGATCAAGGCTACCCAATCATTCTCAGTGCTAAATTAGCTAGGATGACTTAAACTGTCTTTATAGTATTTTAATGACTGCAGATTATTCTATGGGAGGAGGAACAAGGGTATGCTGTTTTTTTGTTAGCATTAAAAAGAAGTAGTTGAGGTTCAGACAGTATCTTTGCAAAAAGAAAAAGAAAAGGACAGAAAATAAGTCTTACCTATAATTGATATTTCTTAACACAATAGCTGCTTTCCTTATGGCTGAATGAAGAGTTTTCACTGGCTACTATTTTTGACCGTGAAAAGGAAGAACTGAGGAGGAAACAAACTATGAAAGTATTGGTTATTGGCCTTGGAGGGTAAGTATTAGCAAATTAAATTTCCTCCACAGTTTAAGACTGGTCTTCCTTTCAGAATTATGTCATTTCTATTTCCAAATGGATATTTTTTTGAAAATAGCTTACAAGTACAACATACGACTGTCTCATTTTATGGCATGTAACTCTTAAGAAGTTTTTCGGTCTCTGTTGGAGATCTCAGGTGCCAGCTCTCTAATCTCTTTCTTGGCACTGCTAGATTTACTGCCTGAAAACTGTTGGAACCTGCCAGAAAATTTCTAGAGGTAGAGAGTATTTAGCGTGAATAAACTTTGGGGGGAGTCTGGATTGTGTATTTGTGTCTCACCATGTAGAAATGTGTGTATGAGCCTGTACATATGTTTAAAAGATTGATTTTTGTCTTGATTCAGTTTTTACTATGTTTTCTGTCTCAGTGTAACAAATGGAGGGAAAACAACACTGGCAAAAAAGCTTAAGGAAATGCTTCCCAACTGTGATATAATCTCTCAAGACGACTTCTTTAAGGTAATAGTATTCATAGAAAGACCTGATCAGTAAAAGTAGGCTCAAGTAGATTTTAGTATAATTTCTTCTCTTTTCAGTTCTCCTATTGATAAACTTTTAAAATTGACGCTGCTTAAAATAATGTCGAATTTGTGAGAAAGAGAAATAAAATGAGCACTGGGGTAATTAAACTTTCAGTGACCAAAACCACTGAGTATACCTGGCACCTGACACCAAGTTTTCTGTTGTCTTTGATACCCTTTTAAAATAAGGGTGTATGTTGGATGCATTTTTTCAAGATACCTTGTGCTAATGAAGTTAGTGATACTGTGTTAACCCTACACCCATAGACACTTCTTTTCCTCCCAAATCAAAACAGAAAAACAACTTTTCCATTGATGTTGCAGTTGTTCGTGAAGGAGGGTGAAGCAGCTTCTTATTTCTTAAGTAAAGCTCTAATGAACTTAAGAAGTATGATTTGGAGAATTTGTTGTTCTAGATTAAATAAAGTGTTGTATTGTATTTTAACAGTTGTATACAGCAGTTTAATTTTGAAGATAAATTTAATCAATCGGGATACAAAAGTGTATAACCTTTATGTTTGATACTGAAGAGTGTGTCTCTGTGACAGTGGTTGTAAAAGCAGCCTTGAAAATATTGACATTTTTTCCTCTTCAGCCAGAGTCTGAAGTAGAAACAGATGAACGTGGATTTAAGCTATATGATGGTCAGTAACTTTGATGCATTGCTTTTGAACATTGTGCTGAAATTCTGCTGTGCTGGGCCTGAACGTTTATTCCCCTTCTCCTGCTGCCCCTCTTTTCTTCTGAGCAAGGCAGTAAACAAATGGTTGTTTCAGAGCAATCCTTTGCTTAGTTTGTTTCAGCTCACTGAGGTAAATAAAAAAACTTGCTAAACTAATAAGTAGCTCGAGCCAGTGCTTGACCCTTCATTTTATCTTTTTAATCTTTTCCTCTATTTCTACAGTTGTGTCTAGTGCAGTAGCAAATGGTACTGTTCAGGTAAAAGTCCGTTTGCAGCACTGGCATAAGCTTAACCTCATCACTTTCTATGTGATGATGGGCTGGTTTTTTTCCACTTTGATAATGAACTCCTGCGATGTCACCACTGAGTCTCTTTCATTGTCATATTCCAAATCAGTCTAAACTTGGGTCTGATTCTGACACCTTTACTTCATGTCTGATCTCACATAGAGTCCAAATGTTTTGAAGTTCAAGGTTAATGCTGGCTCAACATGCCAATTTAGTCTTACGAACTAGATCCAGATCCACTTTTGGTTCAGGTCATACCTAGTTGTGAACAGTTGCTTATTTGCCAATCCCTGTTGACACTTTGTGATCACAAAGTGCATTACCCAGAACATTGGCCAGGACCTTAAATTCTATCTGAAAACTGATTCTTATCAGCTATGCAGTCTTTGGCTCTGCTGCTAGACTTAACGAAACTGGAATGTGGAACTGGAGGGATAAGTTGGACATTCTGGTTCAAATATCTGTGTTTAATGCTGCTCTTAAAAGCTCCTCTAACATGTGTTTACTCTTCTGTTATCCAAAGGCTGCCTTCTCTCTACCGTTCAGTACTTACTCAGTATGTTCTTGCAGACACAATGCCTGCAGACGAAACCAGGTGCTACATTATGCTGGTTTGCTTTGTATGCCATCCTCCTTTCAATCCATTCGCCCCCAGCTTCCAAATACCTGAAACTAATAAAAACCCAATGCAAAAGAATTTGAGCGCACGCGCTTCCTTCACCTGTGTCAGTCATAATTGACACAAGGGTGGAAGTCTTGGAGTAAGTTTTTGCAAGTTTTGTGGAATAGGAGAACAGTCCTGCAGTTTCTACTGTCAAGGGAAAGGCTGTGCAGTGAGTTCATGCTTTGGTGCTACAGAGTTGAGAGACCATAGCAGCTAGAAATACCTCAGTCCTGGGGAAAGCTTTAGTTTCAGGGTATCATCAGTTGCAAACATGGAACTACTAACATACATGAGACAGAGTTTTTGGGGTAGTCCTGTTCCCTTTCATTTAGACTTGTATGTAGGCTATTAGTTTCTTACTGATTAACCTAGAGTTACTTAAGTGTTCTTCTTTTTTCCTTTTAATTCTCTGTTTTGAAGGGGTGCCTAACTTTCTGTTTTCATCTAGTACTCGATGCCCTCTATATGGATGACATGGTGAAAAGCATTCGGAATTGGATGGAAAACCCAGCAAGCTCAGGTGTTGTGACAGAAGAGCCACAGAATACATGTGACAACCTGAAAAATACAGTTCATGTTTATATTTTGATTGTTGAAGGCTTTCTGCTATACAATTATGAGTAAGCAGTAGCATGTAACCTGGTATATTAGAAGCTGCCCTAAAAAGGAAGAGGTAGCTAAATATGTTGTTACTATTTTAGGCCACTTAATGAACTATGGAATAGAAGATATTTTTTGACCCTTCCTTATGAAGAGTGCAAAAGGAGAAGGAGGTAAGATTATTTGGTTATTGCTCACAAAGGGTCAGTGCATCCCCTAAGCTGGAGTGATCCTTTTGTATTAGCTTTTCTTTGGTGCTTGATAAATGCAAGCTATTAAGATCATCTGTCCTCTGTGATTCTCAGGGAAGATCATGTGGGTGTTCAATGAACATTAACAAAAGTATGCAGGGATGTGTGTGGGGTTTTGTTTTGTTTTTCATTTTAGAGTAGAAGAATATTAAAGTGTTAAATATTTTACGAACACTGAAAAGAGAATTTGCTCTCCGGGTAAATTGTTCAGGTTACTGACTGCATGTTGGAGTTAAACCATGTTTAAAATGAGAAACAATTAAAAAAAAAAATAGTAAGCAGCCTTATCCTTAGTTGAATACAGATACATGATGATTATTGTTAAAGTAACAATGTTCATGTGCAGTTTTAGTGTACGCTTTGTTTAGACTGTGCATGAATTGTACTGTATATCTGATGTAGATCATTGAGCCAGTGTCTGTCTTGCCTACAAATTTGGAGCAATGCTGTGTGGTTGGAGCAATACATGTGCATCAAGTCAGAATCTGCTGGCTCAGTGAAAAAATCGTCTATTTAGCTGGCTTTGGTTGATTCCACTTTCTTGGTGTCTCACTAGACTCACCTTTAAAGGACTTCAGCATCCAGGCTGGAAGTGACTAGACAAAACTGCTAGTCATTTAAAACTTGAGAAATCTGTATAGCCATTAAAAAAAAAGATAAAAAGTAATTTGTTTTGGTAATGCTTTCGATACAGCTTAACTTACATGTAATGCCTTTTTCATTAACAAAAAATAAAAAAATTACCTTACTCAAATGTAACTTGATTGGCAGAAATAGGTAAGTTACCAAGAGTTCATATTGCAGATTATATTAAAACAAAGGCGCTTCATTCACACTAACAGTTATGCAGCCTGCCAGTCTTTTTTTGTTTTGGATAAATGCTTTTACTAAACCAGCTGACAACAGGAGAAAATGTAAAACTTGTATGGGAAAGCAAATATATTTCTGTGTAGCACCAGAGTCTATCAGCCAGCAGATACACCGGGGTACTTCGATGGACACGTGTGGCCGATGTATCTGAAATATAAAAATGAATTGGAAGAGAATGCAAGTAATGTTGGTATGGTATTCTTAATTTTAAACTTATAAAATGCTTCTGTGTGGCATTTGTGCAGTTTTTTGGGGGATGTGAGGGTGTTTGAATGGGACAAAGTTTTCTTCAGATGTTTTTGTGGCACTTGGACAGCAGATTTGGACCATTTGTTGGTTTATTTTTCAAGTCTGTAGGTTTTTTTTGTTTTTTAATAATGAAAATTGTGGTTAAAAAAATAGAAATGTTCTGATCACTAATTGAGTCCTTTTAACAAGCTAGTTCATGTGTGCACATATGCATACGTGCACATGGCTAAAATAGGAATCTCCTGAGACTGATGCACTGGCAGAATTCTTCAGAACAGAGCTGAAGTCCTGTTTGATAAGCTAAAGATGCTTCCCAGGTGCTGACTGTACACACTGCAGTCACCAGTCTTGCGTGAAAAGCTGCGCCAGCTGATGGGGCAATACCCTGAGCTTGTGTGATGTTCACGCTTGTACAGCTCTTGGACTGCCTACTTCTGGAGTGGGGGCCAGAGGAAAGAGAAGCTGGGCAGTTGCTTCATCCTTACCATGCAGTGAGAATGGGAACCGTGATGCCTTGCTCAAACCCTAAAGCTGAGGAAGAACTTGAGGTCTCCTGCTGCATAGGGACCTTTCTCCTGAATTATTCCACTGCTGTACTGCCTTAATGTTATTACTGCTACCCTTATGGAGAATTTCATACCCCAAAACATTGTAAATTAGTTCTTAACTAGTTTTCCATTATGTTATTTTTTAACATGTAAAATGAATTTGGGAAAGAAGAAAAGAGAGGTACTGATCCTGGGTTTTATTTTTTATCTCTTCTGATGGCACCCATAGGAATACTGAAAACTACCAATTGCTATTACAGATAACTGGCGTAGAACTCATAAAAACTTCTTCTTTTGTCTTTCTTAGTTTATTTGGATGGAACAAAATCCCAAGAGGAGCTTTTATCGTGTGTGTATAGTGATATAATAGAGGAATTAAAAAAACTGAGGGAAGGAAGTAAGTAATGTTACAGGAAATTGAATCTGCATATCCCATTCCGAATTAACAAGAAGCTAATCCTTTTATATGGAAATACTGCAAGGATTATATAGATCTATATCTCTTTATGTATTACAGTCCTTATGCATGTTTGCCCATTACTCTGTTATCATAACCTATAACTTTTAAGTTCCTTGAAATTGGATATTCTGAAATAACAGGTGAAACCACTATTATTTAATAATAAAATAATAATAAAAAGGGAATAAAAAGAAGGAATATGGGGCAAAACATCAATGAAAGCAGACGTGTTGGTGGTATTAGTTTCTAATATACAATGAAGTCACATGCAAACAGAGAAATGACACTAAAGGTTAAATGTGTACTTTTTATTTTAGATGAGCCGGTCACAGCATGATAATGTAGAAAGCCTGGGTTCCATTTGATACGAATTGAAAACCTCAAGACTGTCATACTTGGCAAGCAAACCAACTGAGCCGATGTCACGTGTATGTCCCCAATACTAGTTCATTCAACACAAGTAGATTTGTAGTGACTATTAACTCTGTAAGCCTCCGATATTGTTGAGTAGTACCAACAGTGCATTATTCTTTGTAATTCCTTTAATCAGTCATGCTTTGGCTGATCTTTAAATCTGATTGAATGCATACGTTTCGAATATGAACATTTTTGTGTACAAAACTAAACGACAAAGATGCAGTTCTGTTGGATTAATAAGCATATTCGAACATGGATGAATACAATTTGAAATGTTCATATTGGAATGACAGTGATTACCTCTAATATTCCTATGAGCTTCTAATTACTGGTAAACCTGGCTAGGGGAACTAGCTATATGCTGTGGCAAAAATAAGTTTAAGATTATAGAAGCTGTAGCAGTGCTTATTTAGTAACTGAAGCTGTCATTGAGTACCTTCTAACTGAACTTACTTAGATTTGCTAAACACCTTTGTGGTGTTTGTCAAGTATTTTTTATGTTGAGTATTGGTTGGAGCAATTGGGAATGGATATTTTAAAAATCCAAATAAATCTGGAGAGAAGTCAGGTTGTTGGAAAAAGATGGGGGAATAAGATGTAGGAGAGAATGCATATGCATCGCTAACAAGGTTAAGTACGTATATTGTGCAGAGATCCAGGATTGGGATGGCACAGACTACTAGACAATAAATGCATGTTTCAGGGAGGAGGAAGAAAGAAGTAATTCTTAGTAATATTCATAGCTCAAGTTGAAATTATAGTAATGAAAGTGTCTGGAAAGCAGCTATGCTAAACATATGTTAAAGCTTCGTTGCAGGATTTGTGTACATACATTGAGATAAACTGGGAAACTGGGAAGTTGATCATATTTGGTTGCTGAATAAGTAATGTAATATATTAACTCTTACATTTTCTATGCAGTATCTTACATTTTTATCAGCCAGAATAAAAATCAAGTTACAGACATGAAAAGCCAAGGATGGACATCACTTACTATGTGTCAGATGAACTGATCATTGTGATTGAAATGTGATGCTTTATTGTTAACAGGATTAAGAGTCCTAAACCTGTATATAAGTAAAAGGTCTTAAACAGATTAGAGCTGTATAGAGCTCTGTTTAAGACCAAGTGCTTACAAATACTAATTTGTATTATTATTTTGCAGTAAAAATGCTTCAATTTGCATTTGCTCAAATGCAGTGATGGGCTATCTGACTTTAAACTGTATTTTTGTTTTTATTTCCCTTTGGAAGGGGTGCAACTGTGACAGATTAGCTAATACTTGGATGGTTGTGGTGGGTTGACCTACTAGACTGTTCTGTCCCTCCCCTCTTCAACTGGGCAGGAGAAAAAATAAAACAAAAAGCTTGTGGGTTGAGATAAGGACAGAGAGATCATTCAACCATGACAGTCACAGAAAAAAATCAGGCTTGGCTTGGGGAAATTAAATGTATTGCCAGTCAAATCAGAGTAGGATAATAAAGAAGAAAAAATCTTCAAACACCTAGGCTGAACTTCAATCCCAAATTCTCTACCTCCTCCCCCTGAGCAGCACAGGGGGATGGGTGATGGGGGTTGTGGTCTGCTCATCACACGTTGTCTCTGCTGCCCCTTTCTTCTCCGGTGGAGGACTCTCCTCACTCTTCCCCTGCTTTGGTACGGGGTCCCTCTTATGGAAGACATTACTCCACCAACTTCTCCAGTGTGGGTCCTTCCCATGGGCTGCAGTTCTCCACAAACTGCTCCAGCATGGGTGCCTTCCACAGGGTGCAGTCCTTCAGGAACAGACTGCTCCAGCGTGGATCCCACGGGATCAGCTCCTCCTTCAGGCATCCATGTGCTTTGGCGTGGGGCCCTCCACAGGCTGCAGGTGGGTTTCAGCATGGGCTGCAGGGGGACAGCCTGCCTCACCATGTGCAGGGTATGAGAAGATTTTATTATGGTAACCTGGGGCAGGTCGCCTCCCCCACCTGAATATGTAGACTCCCAAGCACCTCTTACCTCTTTGTTATGGCAACCTGGGATAGTTTGCTTCCCCGCCATCTGCACATACCCCTGCATGGGTGCCAACATGGTGTGCAGCCATGGATCTCAGAATTCGGACAATTGCATTATATCGGGAAGTTCACTAATGAGCAAAGCAGGACATTGCATATGCCTGATATGTTAAACAGTGCAAGTTTTATTATCCACCTCCGTAGTGCTTTCCCTTGAGCTTCAGTCTCAAGCCAGGGTTCTACTGCGTCAGGTCACAGTTTGATTAGCATTGGTGTCCCAGAGCTCCCAGTGTGGTGATGCTACCATTTCCATAAATCCAAAGATTTCACTTGTTTACTGCTGCTCTTTGTCCCTGTGGGATCTCCACCTGCTTTTCACTCCTAACAGCATGGTCTTCACTAGGAGCTGCAGGGGAATCTCTGCTCCAGTGCCTGCCACACCTCCTCCCCCTCGTTCTCCACTGAATTTGGTGTCTGCAGAGTTGTTTCTCACATACTCTCAGTCTTCTCCTCTGGCTGCTAATGCAGTCTTTTCCCCATCTGAAATACGTTATCACAGAGGCACTGCCACTGTCACTGATGGGCTCAGCCTTGGCCAGCAGCAGGTCCATCTTGGAGCTGGCTGGCACGAGCTCTATCGGACACGGGGGCAGCTTCTCACAGAAGGCACTCGTCTAGACTCTGGCTACCCAAACCCTACCATGTAAGCCCAATACAATGGTAAAGGGAATAAACTTTTTGCTGTTGCTTTTACCATCTCTGCAAGGAACTTTTAGGTTTATGGTGCTCCTTAGATAAACTTTTCAAGTATTTTCTTGCATGGAGAAATGTGTGAGTACAATTTAAAATGGTAGGTTGGTTCCAGAGGAACATAAGGGATCCTTTTCTGAATTGAGCAGGATAGGAAGTGAAGGGTTAAGACTGAATGGGCTTGTCCTGGTTTGAGGTAAAACAGAACCAATTTTCTGTTCAGCAATTTTACTTTTCCGCTAAGCCTCTCCTAACTAACTGAACTCTCTGAAATTAATGGCATGTTTTTCATGCAATGTCTGCTTCCAGAGACTGATAAGACCTGATTGTTTATAATTTTTGCCAAGGAATGGTATGCAGAGAGGTTCTTCTTATAATTATTGCTATAACAACCATGGTCAGATAACTTTGTTATGTACCTTGTTGGAGGGTCAGAGGCGGAAAAGCGTAGAGGGGTCGCACCTGTGCAGAGCAGACAAGACCGGTGACCTCAAACTGACCAACAAGTTATTCTATCCCATCTGCCCCATACTCAATATAAAAGCTGAAGGATCAAAGAAAGCTCTTTTTCTTCAGTGGCTGGCGTCTCAGGAGGACCCTGTCTGTTTGTCTGCCTTTGATCCCGAGCTGAGCATTCCCGAATCCAGTTCCTGAGTTCAGCTCCCATCAATTGCCAAGTCAGTCTGGGACTCTCCCAGTGCCTGTCAGTGATGTGATCATGATCTTGGGAAATTCTACGGTTTTGTATATATATTGTATATATTTCATTATTTTCTTACTTTTCTCTTTATTATTAATATTTCATTTACGTAGTTTAGTTGCTTTGAAATTCATAAGTCTGTCTTTCTCTGATTCTTCTCTCACTTGGGAAAGAAGTTAGAGAGCATCTGTCATTTGTTTTGGTGGCCAGCCCAGCCCAAACCACAACAGAGCTGCCCTGAGGAGGAGGAGGAATTTCAGTATTGGCAGTCCTGGAGTGATTTTATTCAGCAAGTTTAGCTGTAATTCTGAGGAGGGACTGAACAATTAAATCACCCAAGATGATACTGAGCTTTCTCAAGTAGTCCGATATTAGTCCAGTGGCAAGGAGCTTAGTTTTGTAAGATCCGGCAAAAGGGTAGATGTGCTCCAGTACAGACGTGTGCATTTGTGGTGTAAATCATTTATCAGAATACACATGGTACTGAACTTGTAGTTCAGCAACACGTAGTTGCAACTCAGAGCAGAGATCTTTGGCAGTTCTTCTGAAAACAGCACCACATTGTGGAGCAGCATCAAAATATTCGGCAGGCATCTTATGGAAGGGTATTGCAAACAAAACAGGTGGTGCAACTTTGCTCCTGTGTAAAACTGATGGACACACATTTTCAGTATTGGGCAGTTCTGGTTTCTATATCTGGAAGGAGTCCATAGTGGAGTTAAAAGAGTGCCAACTAATGTGATCGAGGGAATGGAGGAGCCATTTTGTAAGGAGAGGCTAACAACGCTGGAACCCTTTTACTCTGGAGAGAAGACTGAGGGAAAAAAGAGCCAAGGTTTACAAAATCTTGAAAGCTGCGAGTCAGATGCAGAACTAGTGTTCACCAAATTGAACAAATGCTAGTTTAGGGGGGAATTCTCCTTTGCTTGAAACAGATTTACCAATTACATTAAGGTAATGTTTCACACAGCAGACAGTGAGTTCTGAGATTTAATGTCACAGGAGGCAAGGCAGTAAGATTCATTGACACTGCACCCGTAAGAAGTAGTAGAAACACCAGGCAGAGCTATACCAAGGATGGCCTGTAAAAGCTGGCCAGGCTCACCTGTGGTGTCTAAATTGTGTGTCCTCTTGCCAGTTGCTACAGCAATGAACTCTTTGAGTCTTTTTAAGAGATAAAAGTATTTCAGGTGCCATTATAAAAGCTTACAGAATTCCTCTGCAACGTTTGTATGTTGGTAGGATGCTTTTGCTTTGAAGGTGGTACAGCTCCTGAGAGGAAAAATCTACTTTGCCCCTGACAGGTGCCTTTTGACTGGCAGGGCTGTGCTAGCTCTGTAAAGTAGCTGAGGAGCACTGCAGGAGAGGAGCCTGTGGTTCTTTTGTGAAGAAAAGATGTTTCTTTGGAAGTGGTGTCACATTCCGCTGGCTGCAACTTCAGGCTGCCAGAGCTGAAGGAAAGGTTTGCTGAGGGTCTTGCCTGTGTTTAGAAAGATGGTGGCAATAAAAGTGGTGTTGCTCTATAGAAGGCTACTGGCTTATGTAAAAAGCAGAGAAATGCAAGCACAGGATTAGTTTGACATCAAGGAAGCAATTTCTTCATGATGTCAAAACAACAGAATATGACAATGTAGTAGTCATAAACACTGATGTAGTAGGAGCAAACTTTTTATGTTACAGAGCTATTACTAGCTCCCTAATCTTCACAGTCAAGTCTAAAACCTGAGTTTCTGTTTATGCTGTATATCGATTCAGATGTTGGTTTTCTCACATACAGGGTGTTTCCTACTTTATGAAACCATTTCATGAGCTCTTGGCAACAATGACTCTTTTGACCATCCAAGGATGATGTCTGTGCTTTCTCTCCAGCGCTGAACACCCCTTTATAGTCAAAGCTGCCCAGTCAGTCAATGTAGTTGCAAGAGAGCCAAAGCAGCGTCAGAGTAAAGAAAAATGGAAACATTAGGAGTAAAGTGAGAGTGTTTGTTGTTTCCAGAGAGAAAGGTAGTGTGCCAAGACCCGCATCCTGTCCCCCTTCGATGCTACTTGGAGTCCTAAAAGACGACAACTTTCTGCATGTGGAGTGACTAGGACACTGCTCTTCAGGCTCTCAAACTGAGGAGGGGGTGGGCCTTTACAGTGAAGGCCCTCTGCCACCAGCTGCTTTTTCTCAAAGCAAGTTGCAAAGGCGACTGGTGACCTGCTGCAGGACACACAGGAGGGCGTCAGCAGCTAGTCGAACAAGTCCTGTCAGTTGGTGGAGGACGTGCTCAAATTGTCCTCACCCTCAGGGTTTCTGTGGGGGGAAATTTTGTATCTAGTGACTCACGCATTGCTAGACGCTGCTTAATTTGCCTCCTCGCTTTTCTTCTCCACCCATGTCTGTCCCCCTCCTTTTTTAGGGCACCCATAATCCAGCCATAGTCTGGTGGAGAGGTTATTTGCAGAGCTCACTTTGTGGCCCCTTGTCAGCTCACCTCCCTCACTGCTGGCCGCCGGCTGCTGCACGGTGTACCTCGCCACAGCCTGGAGCCGCCAGCCAGGCAGAGGCGGCCTGTGGCCTGCCAAGGACAGAGAGCTGCGGTCCACTAACTGCTGAACTTGCACTTCACTTTTGGCGTGAGGCTTCCGGAGGCGCCAGGCAGCCAAGCACCCTCTCCAGGCACACCCCAAAAGGCCCTTCAGCGTCCTTGCCGCCATGTGCCGCCTCACACCGCCTGGGACTAGGGCTTTCCTCCCTTCCTGGGAGCGCTAAACCCTGCACAGGGAGTGCTTTGCGGCGGCACGGATCTAAAAACGGCCCCGGAGCGACGTGGGCGGGCTCCCCCGAGCCTCACGTCTAACGGTTCCTACCCCTTCCCTGCCCCAGCCGCCATTACGCCACACCCGCCCTCC